>JAVJIF010026626.1:0-67349 GCA_038442645.1 Agave tequilana
GGACGGTCGACCGACCGGTCGACCGTTAGTTCATTTTGGCAGGATTTGCTGCCAACGGCTATATTTTTCTGGGGTTATAAATACCCCATTAATGGCCAGTTTTCACTAAGAATTTTTTGGACGAAATTTCTGAGCTTTCTCTAGTATTTGAACAAGTTTTAAAAAGGGTTTATTTGTGCTAAAAAGATCAATCATATTGTTTTAAAGTGTTTCATTATTTCAAAGAAAAATAGTCTTTTGGGAATTGATTTTGGTTCTATCATTCTATATCTTTGTGGTGATTTCCCAAGTGATTTTTCTTGTTTTAAACACTTTATTTTTCACACTTAAGCTTCATTCTATCCTATCTATAAGGACTTTGTGTTTGTGGAAAAAGAGATTGTTTGTGGTCTTTTGATCACCAAGTTGTAAACCCCTTATTTGCTTGGCTTTGTGCCTTTTCCTCATTGTGTTGAGGAGGTTGTGCAAGTGGGTTGTATCCCTCAAGTTGTGAGGTAATCCTTGTGTAGCTTTGTGCTAATCCCTCAAGTTGTGAGGTGATTGTTTGTTGGCTTGGTGTTGTGCCTCAAGGAGGAGGTTGTGTTTGTAAGGAGAGGAGTTGGGTACTCCTTGTAATTGTTATTGCCCCAAATCCTCGGTGGAGGTTCCCTTTGTGGGAGTCCTTTGTGGACAAGTTAGTGGAGTTGAAATCCTTCTGTGTGAAGGCGGGGATGTAGAGCTGGGTGCTCGAACCTCGAAACATATCTTGTTGTTTGCGCTTGATCCCTTGACTCTTACTCTATCTCTCTCTCTCTTTACTTTGTGCCTTGCATCATTTCACATTGATCATTCATATTATATGCTTGGCTTAGTTGTGTGTGCATCACTTGTTGGTTGCATTGTTGTAATTGCAATTAGTTTTTAAATTCCGCATTTAGTTCACTATATTAGCATTATCACCTATTCACCCCCCTCTAGGTGATTTCAAGATATGCCTTGGGAAGTCTCCTAAAAGAAGGAGACTTGTCCACGACTACTTGAAGTTTAGGTTACGCGGGTCTTGCCCTGACGGCTACCCGAGCGAGTCAACAGCCTATACAGGTTCTACCCTAACGACTACCCCTCGAGGAGTCTCCTGAAAGACGGAGTATAACGGTCCTAGTTCTTAATTATCTCAATTACCATAATCATAAACCTTAACACTTATTTATTTCAATAATTTTCGATAATTTCAGCAGCACCTCCTCTAAATTATGGAGTCTGCCACAATACAATAATTCTGATTTCGGCTAACATCAGCCTACTATCAATATACAACATCCACGCAATATATAATATTATTTCGGTTTGACCTCGCCTACTTATAATTTCAAATTTCATCATATAGTTTCATCTTAAAGTCAATCAAATAAACATTCACACGAGTACTTCCCTCGATATTACATACTAATACGAAATCAACTAAAATCTATCTTATACGTAATCGACTATTTAATCTATTCAATATCATCAACTACACATATACATATTAACAAAATACTCAAATAAAATTAATCAGTTTGGTAAACCCACACTAGAGTTACTCCGAGTCCTTTCAGTATTATGCCCTTGCCTTAAGTCGGATCTTACTTTAATCTTTACCTGACAGTTATAAAATCTGTGGGGGAGTGAGATCAGCAACTCAGTAGGTAAAGTCATCCAAATCAAAGTTTGTATTATAATACTATTATATTTATGTATGATGCAATTGAACAATTTTCAAAAAAAATGTCAACTCTTACTTATAAGTAGATGGGTAGTGCAGCTTAATAGGTCATTGATGCTTTCTATTATCTTATGCTTATTTTTCACACTCTCTGGGCACACATTTTCAATTAATCAATTTATTATATCTTGTGTTACACAATACAAAATCTGACCGATAGTCTACTTTTTATATTTACTCGGTGATTCACCAATCACATACATACCTATACCTCACTTATATTCAGTTTATAACACATTCGTGTTTTACATATGACTCACGGTCACAAACACATCTCCTGAAGCTTACAATCTTACTTACTTTTATATTAGCTTATAGTTCATTATTATTCTTCCCACACACACACATACACACACAAATGCAAGACACATGGACATTACCTACCATCATGGTAGTATTCAATTTATAGCCGTATGTTCATATATAATGAAGCACAAAACAATCACATCCATGTACTAGATGTCACAAAAAATCACATCCATATATTGGATGTCACAAACAACCACATTCATATACTAAATATCATAAACAACCATATCTATATACCGGATGTCATAAACAACCAAATCTATATACTGAATGTCATAAATAGCCACATGCATATACCGGATGTCATAAACAACCACATCTATATACCGAATGTGCCGCCAGCGAGGACAGCTGGCAGCACGAGCAACAGCTCGTGATGCTACTGATGCACCATAGAAGAAGGAGGAGGAGTAGAGGTTAGGGTTTTCGGTTTTAAAACAAACCCGAACCCATTAAGACCCAACCCGCTTTATAAGGTAAAAGTTCATTTAAGCCCCTGATGATTTAATTAGTTACATTTGGGGCCCTGAAAAATTACAATCTGCCCCTTGATATTTTAGATATTACATATCTAATACTATTTTGTATTTTGGGGTATGCGGGCGATATCTCGGCCATTCAGAATCCAATTTGCACGATTCTGAAGCTGTTAGATTCGTGAGGATTAGAACTATGATTCTGCAGTTTTGTTATATAAAATTGGTGTTCAAAAAATCAACAAGATCATGAGGTGGATGAAAGTCTATCTTAGAATTTTAATTAAAAGTTATGGTCCCTTATTAATTTGTATTATAATGAGGATTATAATCAAGAGAAAATGATAGTATATAAATGTGATATCAAATTTGTTATGTTATTAGTAACTGTGATTACTGAGTGAATAATGATTGACTGACACTGAACGTATCCGGTGAGTAAAGTAACCAGTGACGAAAGAAGGAACTAACAAAAATTCGTAGGTATTAACTAAATTATGTGATATAAATAAAAAGTAGCTAATATAGAAGATCACTTATGGTGCCAATAGTTATGAATCGGAAACTGTAGAACCAATGGTGTTTAGACTGGTATTAGTAGAACTTAGGAGTTATAGTAAAACTGAACCATGTTCTATTTTGTATCTATAGTAATAATATGAAAGCATGTTATTCGCTATTCGAAATGATGCGTTATAACTCATGAACTTGATTGAAAATGAAAGCGGGTGATTGCCATGTTGGATAGAAAATTCTAAAATTTGCAAGAATTAATTGGATAATAAATGACCCTATCTTGAATGCATTATTATATGTGTGTGTGTGTGTGTTGTGAATAGTGAATCAGAACTATAAGACGCTTAAGGGTTAAACCAAATCGTGGACTTGATAATTATATGTATACATATGGCTATAAAAATTGAAGGCTTTTTCATTTGGGGACGGGTACGAGTTCATCTAAATTGATAATTGAGAATATATAACGAAATCGGAAAGCTGAAATTATACATGTACTCAAAATTATAATATAGTGTTAACTTGAAATATGATACCGAAAATCAAGAATAAGTTATGATACTTGTTTTGATACATATGGTTATCATAACTGTTTGTTTGTATACTTGATTGTTACGCATGCACGTTGAGTACATTGTTGCATCCGGTTTGCTATAATTGCTCGTATGTACGCACTTGTTGATTATAATTGATTGATTGATTAATATACTTGTTGCATGTCTGTATGTATTCTATATATGTATGTAGGTGATGAATAACTCTTGTACTAATGGAAATGACAGATTGGTTGGATATAAGAAATGATTAATTGATATTTAATTTGAATATATTAAATTGAACCGATGATAATTGGTGACAATGTAGTAACTGATAAGTCTGAATATAACTAAAAAAATTCTTATGTGATAATAGATTGAATCATGAGTAATAATATTAACTCAATTCTTGAATATATGACATATGTGTCTATAACTGATATTCTTCGGATGAGGAATAAAATAAATAAGGACTGGGTCGTGAGACTCATATATATGTATATACTTGTAAGATAATTGCCCATTCTCATAATCATAGAATACGAGTGATGAAGTTAAGATGATTACTTATTCAGATCGAACATTGAATAACCGGTGGTGTGAATGAATTGACGTGACTAAAGAAGATTGATCTCAGTAATTTAATCTAGAACACAACTTACATATAGTAGAGAGTAAGGTCATTAACCAGTTCATTTAAAGCGGTACTTTCAGTTTCAATTCCAGTTGTATAATCGTGGCACTGTTAGTAATAAACTGATTTATCGGGACAACAGAGGTCTCTGAATAGTTTGAAATTAATAAATAGAAATAAGTAATAAAGAGTAGGTGTTATAGAAACTGGTAGTATTAAGACCGATATTGGTGGGATCTGGGTTTAACACTGAACTGAACCAAATAAAAGAATTGAAGGCAATCCTTGATTGAATTGAGGATAACTATAATATAGATATTTTTGATAATTCATGTGATATTGAAATTATTGTTAAACTAATAACATGTACAAGTAGAAACTGGGGAAAATTCTGAATTACATCGGTTATAACCCATAGTTAATCTACTTGGTGATAAAAGAGGCAATTGATAATGAATTTTGAATATTAACTAAATAATAAAAGATGAATAAGTAATACGATTAGGAAGATCGAATACTGGTGGTATAAATCAGAAAATTGACTGGTAAAATACTACAACTATTAAGCCTCATGCATTATGTGTGTTTGGTGACTCTTAAATACTATAAGAATTTCTTGAAACTACGATAATAAACTAAGATGTGAAATTGTATGAACTTGCTGTGTGTGACATATCAGTATAAATATGAATGCGCTTGTGATAATGAATGTGCATACGTATGTATATGATAATTGTGTATATATTGGTGTGTAACTATATGCATGCATATTATTTATTGCATGATGTTTATTAAAATATTAGAGGAAGGGACGGGTTGAACAGGAGGTGATCGAAAGAAAGTATTATTATTTAAAATATTAGAGGAAGGGATTAGATTGAACCGGAAGTGATCAAAGGGAGTATTATTATTATTTAAAATATTGGCAGAAAGGACCGAGTTGAACCAGAGCTGATCAAAGGGGATTATTGTTATTATTTTTATTGAAGTGTACTTGACACACATTTTGATGTCTTAATTTTTTTGGTTAACTAAAAGCACGCATGAATATATGTTTATGACATCTGGTATATGAATGTGGTTGTTTATGACACGGAGGCTCCTCTATAAAGATTGCTCGGAGCTCAGTCTATATCCAGCCTTGCTCTGACGGCTACCCGCGCGAGCCAAAAGACCATAACAGGTTTCGTCTCGATGACAGCCTCAAGGCAATTTATATCTTATTCTTCCAACTATTGAGGAGCCTTCGATTAACCCAGAGGTCTTCACCTGAACGTCTACCTAAAATATCTTGCAACCTTAACGATGGACACCATGCATCCAAAGCTGCCAAGCAAACTATAACTGGGAAGAGCACATGCCATAGAACTCATACAAGCACATCAGGATTAAGAGATGATATAGTCGAAATAGAAAAATGATCACCATTATTGCTGACAAAAGAGAGGTGCAATTTTCTTTCTGCGACAATTACAAAAAAAAAGAGTAGAAATGGGCTCGGTTAACTCTGCCTACGTCTGCTACTTTGAGTCTCGGACCATCCTAAGACCTTCCAGTCCAGCTACTGATGCTCCCAGTCTGATCACTCGGTCCCTTGGATCGATGATTCTCGCTTCCGGCCCAATCGCTTACCCCCTCGGATTGACGAATGGCACCTCCGGCCTGACGCTTGCTCCTTCGGCCCACTCGTGGCCCCGAACCAACCACTTGTGCTCTCTGCTCGCCCGTCAGAGCTTAACATCGTAACTCGAGAGCAATGTCTGCGCCTCCGTAAGCAAATTGTCATGGCCATTTAGAGTTCATTATACTAATTAATTTGACACTTCGAATCAGCCCTCAGCACTTTAATATCAGCCTCTTAGTGCTTCAAATCCCTCTCCAGCAATCAGACCTGGTGCCTTAGCTCCAGCGTCTCAGCGCATTCCTGATCGATCACCTCCCGAAGTGTGGCGATCTCTGACTGATTGGAGGTGACCTTCTCTTGTAACTCTGAGATGTCGTCGAGCTCCTTCTTCAGTTCCTCAAGCCGCCCAGGAGCCTCACTCCCAGATCTAATTTCTCATTCCTCAACTTCTTCATCTCCTCCAGTATATTGGCCAATTTAAAAATACCTCGCACACCCTCTGTTCGAAATCGTTCACCATCACATTGTGAGAAATCAGCTTGCAGTCCAGCTGGAGGTAAGGAAGACGAGCACAGTGAGCTTTATGTGGCGGGAAAGTCCAGGAAATGTCTGAAACAGGCTCTTTGCAACTCTCCTCCGATGAGCATTAAAAATATCTAGCAATTCCCGGGCTCATCGTCGAGATCCAGCTCCACCCTTTCATCACCGTCCTCAAAGTCTGAACCCTCAGGCCTCATCCTGGGTTCTTCAAGGCACCTCGCACCTGATGGATCGGCCCCCATAGATCATGAGCAGATACAGGACATTTGTAGTTCCCGAGCAGTTTTTTCCCGCGGACAGGCTCCCCCTTCGCCAAAACCCGCCAAACTAGAGGCAGGATCCAACGGGGCCACCCCTTCAACACCCATGAGGGCCTTGAGGCACAACAAAAAGAGATAAAGTTCAGACAGTAGAAAACTTTTCGTTTATTCCTTTAAAAGAAAATTATATTGGAATTATATAGAAATAAAATTGAAAAAACTCTCAAAATGCTTACTTTGCCTTTCTTTGAGGCCTTAGAGGAGGAGTTGGAAGATCCACCCCTTAGTGGCATCACGATTCGAGATCCTAGTGGTCAGAGCATCTGTGGGGAGACCATTCATCGAGAGGGCAGCGTCGCTAGATGGAGGACGCGGAGAGGCTCCCGTCTCCACAGCGGGGACCCCCGTGTGCCAGAGCAGCTCCCATGCCTTGGCTTGCCAAGAAGGCCTCAACTTCAAGTGAATATATATCTCAGGGCGCACCTCACTTCCCGATCTCATATCTATCAATGTACTTCTTGAATTTAAGACCCACACATCTCCCGCTGACACTGGCTTATCACTGCATGGACACTTTCCTTCGCCGCAAACTAGGCACACAATGCCTCCTTTAAGTCATCATCGAGGCACATCGTCGTATCCTCAAAGGAAGCCCTCACCGACCCCAGCGCCACCTTTGCCTCCTCAGCGCATCGGCGCGCCTCCTCTAGGTCCTCCCGAGTTGACTGAAGTTCTGACTCCTTATTTTGCAGCTCGACATCCTTCCGTCGTGACTCCGAGCTCGCCTCTTGCAACTCGGAGTCCTTCGTTTTCAACTCCTAGCCCCTCCTCTCCAGCTTTCCCCGAGCCTCTGACAGCTGAGTCAACCAGGTCTTCCTCTCTCTCGAATCCCCTCGCAGCCGCTCTAGCTTCACCTCTTGACTTCTCTGGACTTCAGCTTCATGGTCTAAATTCGCTTGGAGCCGAGAGATCTTGTCAGCCGCCTCCTTCCCTTTGGAAGCAAGCTCCTGCACTTCTCAGTGTAGCCCAGCAATCGTGCTCTCCTTCTCTTTCGGTGCGTCTCGGTGAGCATCCAGCAGCTCGGAGGTAAGCACAACGTTCTGAGGTTAAAACGAGAAAAAAGTCAAACATCAAATAAAAGAAATGCAAAGAAGAAACCCAGCAAAGCTTACCTTAAAGAACTCGTTCTTCAAACACCACCGCTGATCCTTCAAGGAAAAAGCCTTGAGCTCCTCCAGTCCTGCAAGGAAGTCTCCATACCCCAGGGTAGCTTCCTCGTCCCCCCGACGGAGAAATAGTCCGAATGTTGAGCTCAGAGCAAGTAGCCCCAAGGTCGGCACCTGAGGCCCAGCACTGGTACCCAGAAAGCCAGTGTGGTCTGAGACCCTCACGACGTCCTCCACCAGCGGAGGTGTGATAGCTCCCTCCACCTCAAGCCCAGGAAAGGGCTCGGGCCTAGTTCAGCTAGAATTGACGGAGACTCCACCGCCACACCCTCATGCTCAGTAAGTGCTCCGACTACAAGGGATGCTCCTCTGGCATCTCCGCATCCACGTTCGCTGACTCATGGAGCGCACATGCACCCTCCTCGAGGGCCTCGGCGACCGACGATTTCCCCGAGCACCAGAGTCCGCGAGCTCGGAGGGCCAAACCCGAGCATCCTTCTCCACATGAAGCTGTCCAGCACTCGAAGCCATACCAGGGGGCACAGCCGACGAGCATCCTTCTCCACATGAAGATGTCCAGCACTCGAAGCCATACCAGGGGGCACAGCCGACAGCAGATCCAGCATCTCCTCCTCGTCGAAGCCAATCCTTCTCCTCTTCTGCAAAAGAAAACAAGCATTAAATAACTACATTACCGAGGAAAAACTAACCTATTTGGGAGCTACTTCTTCGGAAAGGAGAGATCCTAAAGGTTGTGCGGGGCCCTCTTCCTCCTAACGGGGATCACTCACCCAGGACCCTTGGCCTCTCAATAACAACGGCTGACAGACTCTTAGCTGAGGTCGTACCTTCAGGAGAACTGGGGGCACATGAGTCCTATTAGGATCTAGCAACCAACTCCAGTTACAATTGTCATATTCCACAACAGTCAGCTTTTGCAACTTCAATTCGATCTCAGCGGTCAGCGCTGCCCCGCCCCGAGCAATCGGGACCAAATTCCACGTGGTCGGGATAGCTCCACCCTCACTTCTGACTCAGCCTCTCACAGACTAATCTCCCAGACCATGATATCACGCATACCATGATCACTATCAACATGTTGACACTGATCTTTTCGCACCCACTCTGGGGCACGAAGTAGCACGCATCCTGGGCCTAAGCGCGTAGGCGGCGCCGAAAACCTTATGCTGACAGGCATCAGGGACAATTAGGGCACAGAGGGCCTCAACCCTAGCACGATACACCAGGCCACCCCCCAACAACTGCGAGGGGACAATCCTATAGTAGGTCAGAACGCTGCGAACGAACTTCGTCAGCGGCAGCTTCAGCCCAGGTGCCAGGATCTGGGGATGCATGTAGACACCATCATTCGGCAGAGACTTCATGAACTTGGTGTCCTGAGTGTAGAATTCGACCATGATTCTAGGAGAAAGGCGGACACCATATCTCACCAGGTATTCGTCAACATCTGCCTGGTTGTGAAGCTTCATAGTTCATTAATCGAAATCCATGCTAATTCTGGTGCGGACCTGGAATCTCTTTCCATTCTCTTTCACTACGGCCTTGCTTCCACTTACGCTACTGGCAGTGCCGGACTTGCTTCCCTTCGTCATCTCTGGAGAAAAAGGTTAGGGAAAGATCGAAAGGTAGAAAGATCATAGGAGGAAGAAGATGAGAGAATGCAAAAACTCTGGAATTTAGGGATAATTCTAAGGGTTTGAAAATGAGAGATGTATTTTAAAACCTATAAAAGTCGAGAAGCCACTTGATCAAAAGCCTATACTTGTCATAACAAATCTGATCAGAACCGTTGCACTTGATTCACAGCACCCACCTCGAGTGTCGCATCTCTTCAAAAAGTGATGGTTACCTGACAGACGCTACAGCGAATGAGACGCGCATTTAAAACTCTGGCAGCCTGTCGAGGCACGCTACTAAAAAATGAAGCGACACAGGTAGCCCGAGGCTTAACTCAAGAAGTTTGCTCCCCTTCTTTTCTCTTGGAGCTCCTGGGAGCACATAATTCCCTAGGACACATTCTCGATCACCTGCCAAAAAGAGGGAAGCAGAGAGAGCATCTGTAGTGGTCGGTTTTTGACCCAGCAAGATTAGAAACGTGTCCATCTAATTTTTGGTGGATGCGTGACACGGAGCTCTCTCCAAAATCTTTAAAAGAGAGCTCAGTCCCATTCAAACTCTATGCAGTTCAAATAGTTGAAAGATTAGAGATAAAATCAGTTGCAAGTACTGATATCTACAGGCTAAATTCATATTTGAACCTAACGGTCACAACACTAAAGCGAATTGATCATATCAATAGCTGGACGGTGATCTCTAGATAAAGACAAACATGAGTTCTAATAATTCAAATCAGGATGTTCAGCTCCAAAACTCCTGTATATGATAAGCAGCTGAGGTAGGATATATGTTCAGTTAGATGAGAATCATGTAATCTTATCTAAAGACAGCCACATATATAAATAGAGAATCTCCTCCAATGAGAGGGGGACAATCAATTAATCTTAGAGATCCTAGCACTAGAAATCAGACGGCCACCATTGTAAACTTCCTCAAATTATAGTTCTCTTCATGGTTATTTTTTTCCTTCGGGTTTTCACTTAAATCTCTGTGTATCCTCTGACTTGATCTCTGCAATTTATTCTTTAATTTCTTGCAAATTGGAGCATGGATAACTCCTCTTGGAATTACCCACCGCAGCCGACTACAAAGGATATTGTTAAAGATTGTAAAGAATTATCTATTGTTAATAAAAAGATACATTATGAAGAAAGAAGTTACGAATCATCAAGGTTTAGTAGCAAATTTCTGTTTTATTGAAATCAGAAGAATACACCCAGTCTGTTTCAGCGAGTTTGGCTGTGGACATGTAACACTTATATTTTTATAATCATGCTTATACATTTAATTGCTCTGTTAACAGACAATTGAATATAATTACATAAATAATCTGTTTAAAATGTTGATTTTAATGAGACTAGTCCACTAGCATACAAATACAAGAGTATGTACACACATATATTTGAATGAAACACATGTTCTATGAATAGGATAAATAAATTATGATATATATATAATATATATATATATATATTATATATATATATATATATATATATATATATATATATATGAAAATTTTCAAATGAGAAACTTTCTCATAATAAGCTCCGTGAGAAAACCATATAAGAGAGATTTTATGGATGATCCGAACCGTTCATCTTGATCTACATACTGTAATTAGACTACCAATAAAAAATCACGCGATTCCAACTTTTTTTACCGATGCATCAAGTGACATCTTTATTCTACGGTGATATAACATATGTTTTGTAACCACTTGTTGTATGGGTAAAAAGGTTCGGACTCGCGTGATTTTAATTGATAGTCTAAATAAAGTATATAGATCAAGATAAACGGTTCGGATCATCCACATAAAAGCTCCTATATAGTTTTCTCACGGTCTTCGTGTGAGAAAGTTTCTCACACGAAGACTACTATATATATATATATATATGTATATATATATGTATATATATATATATATGTATATATGTATATATATATATATATATAATATATATATATATAGCGAGTTGATCCCCTAAGAACGGTTCTCACGGATTCCTGTGAGAACTTTCACGTGAGTCGTCGGATCTGATAGAGATCTGGTTTTATTTGATTTGATCTATCAGATCTGACGACCCACGTGAAAGTTCTCACAGGAATCCGTGAGAACCGTTCTTAGAGGATCAGCTCCCTATATATATATATATATATATATATATATATATATATATATATATATATAATATATATATAATATATATATATATATATATATATATATATATGTGGAGGAGAGAGAGAGAGAGAGAGAGAGAGAGAGAGAGAAACTTGTGTTCTTCTAAAAGGATTTGAGTCCGAAGGCTTCCAACTCAAATACAACCCTCTGACATTCGAATACCACTCCGTTGAAGTTGATTTATATTATTTCAAGTATTTATAAATCAAAAATCAAGTGTTTTGAGTACTTTTTGCTCATCAATCAAGTGACGCAAAATGTACAGCTGAAAAAAGTGAGTTGATTAGATCTATGTCTTTAGACATACAAATTCTCTATCCGGCCATTTGATTATGATCTAAATATTTAAAAACTCCTACAAACCAATTTTTGTTAGGTTTCAAATGTTCTACACTGTTAAATTAATCAACTCACTATTTTGACCGTCTGTTTTTCTCCTACTTAATGCATGGATAAAAAGTATTCAAAACACTTAATTTTTGATTTATAGATACTTAAAATAATATAAATCAATTTCAACGGAGTGGATCTTATATTCGAATGTCGGATGTTGGTATTTGAGTGGGAAGGAATCGACCACAAATCCTTTTGAAAGGGCGCAAGTCTCTCTCTCTCTCTCTCTCTCTCTCTCTCTCTAATATATATATATATATATATATATATATATATAATATATATATATATATATATATATATATATATATATATAGACATGTGCCATTCTGGAAGGATTCGAGGCCGAATACTTCTTACTCAAACACAACCCTATGACATCCGAATAAAAGATCCATTACGTTGAAGTTGATCTACATTATTTCAAGTAAGTAAAAGTAAAAAATAATGTGTTTGAATACTTTTTGCCTATCCTTCAAATAGACATAAAATGAACAGCTGAAAATAGCATATTGCTTAGATCTATGTTTTTAGATATAAAAATTCTCGATCTGACTATTTCATCATGATCTAAATACTTAAAAATTCTCACATCAATTTTTTTTAAATTTCAAATATTCTACACCGTTAAACTAATCAACTCACTATTTTGAACATCCATTTTGCGTGTACTTAATGGATGTGTAAAAAATATTCAAAATACATGAATTTTGATTTCCTTTTTAAGAACCTCGTTCATTTGTCACGTAGGATGCAAGTCGGTTGCAGCTGTTACCTGTGGCTGTTTTGACGCATAGAGAGAGAAGTCACTTGCGGGCGTAGCCACCTGGACCTCTTCTTATTAGTCTGGCCCATGGGATCCGGCCCAAACACTGGTTATATTGAATTTAAGAGAGAATGTTCATCTCACGCATTTACGTTGTTGTATCTTTGTGTGTGTTGGATTCTTAAGCATCGGCATGTGGATCCCATGAATTTGAAATGGAACCATGTCTGTATCTTATGACATTTTCCCTTGCCCCATCATTTACGTAACAATAATTGAGATTGATTTTTAACTCCCAACTCATCTCCTACGTTCACTCTCTCTCTCTCTCTGCGGGCAGTCTGAACGCAAATTAATGTGGGTCCCAGTGGAGAATCTAGGCTTGAGACGCGCTTGGCGGGAAAACTGAAAGGAACCGGTCGGTCGTCGCGTTGTGTGCGTCGTGTAGACTCGAGTCGTAATGAATGGGGCCGAGTCTGGTTAATTTTAGCGGTGTCGGTTGTCGCAGCACTGGGCCCCATCTCCACGGCCACCGCCATTGTCCGATGGAGATAGGGTCGTCTCTTTCGCGTAAAGGATCAGACGATGGTCCTACACGTTATGGGTTGTGCATCACAGCTGATGGACGACTCAGAACATGAGAGAGGGAAAAAAAAAAAAACAAAAACATATTTGTGAACCTCACCACAATATGTGTTTTCTTTTCTCGCTCCTATTGTAAATCGTTCATTAGCTGTAATGGGCGACTCAAAACGCGAATGACCGTCAACTCAAACCCTACTCGACGTGGGACGCTAGGTTTTACTTTGATTGTTTATGCATCCGAACAGGAAAGAGATAAGACCACGTTTTTATAGTAGGACGATAAACTGTCTAGAAACACGCTCTGCATAGAGATATCTCTTTTGGGCATTATATCCGTGAATGAAGTGTTGTTTAGATTTTTTTTTAAAGAACTTTCTAGAATTTTTTTTTGTTCTAATTAATATTTACAATCTCATAAGTCAATACTAAATAAATTAATGGTTTGTGGAGAATCCAAGTTAAAATTCAGTTATGACCGAAGTCTCTGAAGAAAAAAAAAACACTGGCTTTTACTGAGTTTTTCAAAGAAAAATTGGATCCACAATATGAAAATTGGAAGACCTGCTTAAGTAATCAGGATCATTGGAGTTAAAATTATTTTGAAGTGTTTTTTTTAACGTCTTACAAATCTTATGGCCACATTAGGGTTACTATTTACGAGCTAGAAATCCATTTTTCTGTTGCTAAACGTGATTCATGTAATTTGACAGATACATATGTTCGTAACCGTTGCGTTTTAAATACTGATATGAACACAAATATTGATTAACTATTCGAAATATCCGAATGGATTTTCGGATCACCGAATACATACATGTCACAAAAATTCAAAAATATTTGGTGCATGTGCTCAAAATCTTAAATAGTATCATAAATTGTGTGATTTGATATAATTTTTCTATTTTAACATAAGAAAGTTCTAAAATAAGTTTTGTACTCATTTTTCTTATGACATATTAGATATATTCAATATTATTCGATTAATATTCAGATCCGATTCGAACCGGAATTCATTTTAATCAAATATGAATACTAAAGTCAATATCTGAACATTATTCATATTCACTAAAAAAATAATACAAATATAATAAGACTAATATCTGAACCGCATCCATTTGATTTTTGCAGCCCATGTCCTTACAAACCGCCCATGGCCGACACCATAGACAAAACAAAGACAAGTTCGTCTCTGCACAAAAATAATATCAATGTCATGCAATTTTCTATCCAAATTTTATTTTATTTTTTATTATTATTTTATTGTGTTTATTTGGCATAACTGACAACATTTTAAATTCTAAAATGTTTTCAAACAATCTCACGTAAGAACAGATTGTGATTTGATTATTTCATAGAAACAATATTTAGATAGTTTTTACATAGTAAAATTTGTAAAATTTACTTACTAAGCTACTGGGTTTCTTTCAAAACCAAATTGATTATTTGACCAGACTTGAATCTGATTACAAGGTGTGGATGTTGTATTATTATCATCATCGTCATTATCACCATCATCGTTATCGTCATCATGATTCATCATCATTGTTGTTGTTATTATTGTTATTGTTCGAAAGATAATGGTTAAGTAAGCATTAATTGTACTTTTTTGCTAAGTTTTTGTTCTTGTTAATTGGCAAGCTAAGAAATTAAAGGTTAATACTTTCCTTGAACAGTATAACACAAATTATTTTTATTACTAATTGTTACTAACAATCATTTTTTAACAATATTAATTTCTAAATTCATTAACCTGTAAATTGTTTAAAACAAAGTGTTATTAGCTATTAGCACTCAATAACAGTTAACGAATAGCGGTTTAGAGAATAAAGACAAAAAAAGTGTTAGATCACGAAATGTATTTAAGAAATATTTAGCCTTAAATTCATAACTTTTAATTGTTCTTACTACACTATAATATAGTGTTTCATTTATAATAATTTCAATTTCAAAAATTGGGTTTTCAAAATAACTATTTTAATTCTAACTATATTCTCTAGTTAAGAGCTTGTTTGTTTGCAAAAATTCTAAAGAGAAACCTACTAAAATTACTATAAAACAGGTCTTAAAAAACACTTTTCACGTGTTTAAGTGAATGGTGCTTAGTTGGCTTAAGAAAAGAGAAAAAAGAATCATCTCTGCATGCGTACGGGATTTCCTCTGTTTGGCACTTAAATCAGCGAGAAAATTAGGCTGTTATTGTAGTCACCCTCAGTATTTGGGGTTCGGTTCACGCGTGTGAGAGTCACGCACACATATTATTAGAGGGACAATCTCACGTTCTCACCTTAACTCGTGAGATTGTCCCTCTTACAATATCATAAAAAGTTCAAACACTTTAAACTTTCAACTCTCTGAAACCCAACATCTTATTCACGTGTCAATATCAGATTGTCCCTCTTATAATATGTATGTACAGCTCCAAACATGAACCGAATTCAAGTATTTAAATTTTCACTCCAAACGGACAATTAAGTAACAAAATTTGGAAAGTACATAGTAGATATTTGGGGTAACGATGGATTAAATTTTCCCCAAAATGAGATACAATGATGTGACATTTGAAAATTGGAAGTACCCTATTCCTTTCATTTTCACTGAAAATTATGTTCACATGTGGATAAGTTCCTTGTTGAAGAAGGAAAAAGAACAGACAACGGTGATGGGTATCCAAAATTAATGTCGGTTTGGAATTTTCATGCAATATTAATTTCATAATTTGAGCATATAAATGAGACTTTTGGGAAAAATATTTTTCCACCCTGACATTGATTGGTCTTGTTTTGGCACTTTGCAGAGGCTACATTCACCGTCTATTATTGGCTTAATTTATTAAGTATTCTAATTTGATTCTTGTTGGAACCTCACTCAAAGATAAAAAAGATTGGGTTCAGAAAAAACAAAGTCTAAGATCAAAATCAAATTATGATCTTTGTTTAAAAATAAAAAAAAATTTATAGTTCGATTACATAATATGAGAAACCCATGAATCTTTCCTTATTGTTACAACTAATGTGGCGAGTCTAATATACATTTAAATGTTTTTTTTTTCTTGACTCTTTGTCCTGTGTAAGGAAGAAAGAATTTAGGACTGTATTAGATAACCAATTAACTAAAATAAATATATATATGTATTAGATAACCGATTAATTAAATAAATATATATATGTGTGTGTGTTGGGTAAGAGGTCTAGGTGTCTCGCTTGCACAAAGCTATTTGCTATGATTTATATTAAAAAAAAAACTAGTATAAAATATAATCTGATTAACATGACATTAATCTCAAAGTGCTTTCCTTGTGATTGACATGACATTAATCTTAAAGTGCTTTCCTTGTTTTATCTTGGAGTGCTTCTTTCCTTATAGTTTGTGTCTAAATTTGGACTCATAAATGGCTAAAATTGACACAAATATTGTGAATTTTCTGTCATTTGAAAAAAAAAAAATACTATGAATATCAAATTGGCAAATCGTTACCATGATTTTTTCTTAAATTTACAAGAAAATACCATCTATTGGCCCCACATCTAGCTGACGATCTCGTGTAAGTCATAGAAGCATTTACTTTGAAAAACAAAATCTTCTCAATCAAATTAGAAAAAAGAGGAAAACAAACAAACAAAACTAAGATCTCAGATTCGGCACCACCACCATCTCATCTTCTTCCCTTCCTTCTCTCTCTCTCCATCGTGGCCCCCACCTAACTCTCAATGAAACCCAATCTCCCCTGCTCCTGCACCTCCCCCGCCATGCCCGCCATCCACGAAGCTGCCCCCCAACTCCCCTACCGCTTCATGCGCCTCCTCAGGTTGCCCTCTCATCGTCCGACAGTCGTTCTGTTTTTGGTCTCGTCCCTCGTCCCCGCCGTCCCCACGGCTCTCCACATCCTTCGCCTCCCCCGCCTCCTCACCTCCCTCTTGCCCCTTCTCTCTCTCTCTCTCCTCTCTCTCTCTCTCTCTCTCTCTCTCCCCCTCTCCCTCTCCCCCTTCCCTGCCTCCCTCACCCTGCCCACCGTCTCCGCCGACCCCACCACCTCCACCGCCTATGCTGACCCTTCCTCCCCTCCTCTCTGCTTCCCTTATGCCCCTTCGAACTCTCTCTCTCCCCCCTCTCTCCCCCCACCACCTACCCGCCATCCACCACCCTTCCCCGTCTCCATTGCTTCCTCCCCCCTCCCTCCGCCTCTCTAGTTTCCCAGTTGTATTGAATGTGAGGTAAATTTTTCTTTTCCGTTTTACTGTAAACGGTCATCTCATAGTTTCTTGTAAGTGTCAAAGTTCATGGTGACAATTTACAAATTTGAAAGTTCATATTTTTAAACGGCTAAACTTTTCATAACTTTCTAATTGTTTTAACTACACTCTAATGTTTCATCTATAATAATTTCAATTTCAAAATTGAGTATTCAAAATAACTATTTCAATTCTAACTACATTCTTCAGTTAAGGGCATGTTTGTTTGCAGAAATTTTAAAGAGAAACTTACTAAAATTACTGTAGCACGGGCTTAGAAAAATACTTTTCACAGGTTTCTAAGTGCAGGGTGTTTGGTTGGCTCAAAAAAAGAGGAGAAATCCTTTCTCATGTGTATGGAGTTTCTCTCTCTTTGACTTCAAAACAAGCAAGAAAGCTACACTATTATTACAGACGCGGGAGCCACACGAAACCTCCCGCGTCAGATTAGAATGTGGGGTTTTCATCCCCAAACAGGCACTAAGTAACAAAATTTGGAACGTACAGAGTAGATAATTGTTGGCACAATGAATTAAGTTTTTCCTAAAATGATATACATTGTTTTAGGTCTCGCACCTCGTCCCCGCCTTCCCCACAGCTGCCCACATCCTTCATCTCCCCCTCCTCTTCACCTCCCTCTTGCCCCTTCTCTCTCTCCTCTCTCTCTCTCTCTCTCTCTCTCTCTCTCCCCCCCCCCCCCACCGCCCACCATTCCCGCTGCCCCCACCACCTCCACCGCCCACGCTGACCCTTCCTCGCCTCCTCTCTGCTTCCCTCCTGCCCCTTCGAACTCTCTCTCCCCCCCTCCCCCCACCTACCCGCCATTCACCACCCTTCCCCGTCCCCATTGCTTCCTCCCCGCCTCCCTCCGCCTCTCTAGTTTCCTAGTTGTATTGAATGTGAGGTAAATTGGTCTTTTCCATTTTACTGTTAACGGTCATCTCTTAGTTTCTTATAAGTGTCAAAATTCGTGGTGACAATTTACAAATTTGAAAGTTTATATTTTCAAAACGACTAAACTTTGCATAACTTTCTAATTGTTCTAACTACACTCTAATGTTTCATTTATAATAATTTCAATTTCAAAAACTGAGTATTCAAAATAACTATTTCAATTCTAACTACATGCTTCAGTTAAGGGCCTGTTTGTTTGCAGAAATTTTAAAGAGAAACTTACTAAAATTACTGTAGCACGAGCTTATAAAAATATTTTTCACAGGTTTCTAAGTGCAAGGTTTTTGGTTGGCTCAAGAAAAGAGGAGAATCTTTTCTCATGTGCATGGAGTTTCTTTCTCTTTGACTTCAAAACAAGCAAGAAAGCTACAGTATTATTGTAGACGCGGGAGCCACGCGAAACCCCCGCGTCAGATTAGAATGTTGGGGTTTTCACCCTCAAACAGGCACTAAATAACAAAATTTAGAATGTACAAAGTAGATAATTGTTGGCACAATGAATTAAGTTTTTCCTAAGGGCCTGTATGGTTAAGGGTGGAAGTGAGGAAATGATAATAGTTCCCTTTGGATCTTGAGAATTGGTTACTAAGTTTTCCGGTATTTGAATGTTGTTGGGAAGTTTGGTTTGAAAATTTTTATGTTTTTTCTGGTATTTGGATGATAATGTGGAAGTGAAAGTGAAAAAGTTGACCACAAAGTTCCGCCAAATAATATTAAAATAAAAATTAATCAAGAAAATAAAAGATGGACTGTAATTAGAATGCAGTTGAGATTTACATGATCAAAAATTAACTGTTTTGTGCTACTACTTATTACAAATGAGATTTACATGACCACAAAATTAACTGTAATACTCTGTGAGTGAGAAAATAGTTGTGTAAAAGAAAAAGAGAAAAGGAAAAGGAGTTTTCTTATTTTTCTTTTCCGGTGTTTGGATAGATAAGAAAATGAGCAATTATACTTCCCCATTTTCTTACTTCCGCCCACTTCCTTGCAACCAAACACGCCTTAAAATAATATACACTGATGTAACATTTGAAAATTTGGAAAAAGGAGAAGAAATTTTTCGTCGTGTGTGTAGAGTTTCTCTCTCTCTTTGACTTCAAAACCAGCAAGAAAGCTACGCTATTATTATAAATGCAGGTGCCATGCGAAACCCCCCAACATCAGATTAGAATACTAGGGTTTTCACCCCCCAAACCGGCACTAACTAACAAAATTTGGAACGTACAGAATAGATAATTGTCGGCACAATGAATTAAGTTTTTACCAAAATGATATACACTGATGTGACATTTAGAAATTGGAAGTGCTCTATTCCTTTCATTTTCACTAAAAATTAAGTTCACACGTGGATAAGTTTCTTGTCGAAGAAGGAAAAAGAACAGACAACAGTGTTGGGTATCCAAAATTATTATCGGCTTGGAATTTTTCATGCAATATTAATTTGATAATTTGAGTATATAAATGACACTTTTGGAAAAAAAAAAATTGGAAAAATATTTTCCGCACTGGTACTGATGGGTCTTGTTTTGGAAGTTTGCATAGATGTCGGTCACCTTCTATTATTAGCTTAATTTATTAAGTATTCTAATTTAATCCTTGTTGGAACCTCGCTCAATGATATAAAGATTGGATTGGGGGAAAAAGTCTGAGATTCAATTCAAGATCAAATTATGACTTTTCTTTAAAAATAAAAAAAATTATAGTTTGATTACATAATATTAGACACCCATGAATCTTTCCTTATTGTTGCCACTATTGTGGTCAGTCTAACATATATTAATTTTTTTTTTTTTTTACTCTTTGTCCTGTGTAAAGAGAAAGATTAAGGATTGTTTTAGATAACCGATTAAATAAAGTAAATAACTCTGTGTAATGGGTAAGAGGTTTGAGATTCAAATCCTAATTGCACCAAGCTACAGTCTATATTTCAAGAAAAAAACTAACATAAATTATAATCTGATTTGCATGACATTAACCTCAAAGTTCTTTCCTTGTTGTATATCTTGTAGTCCTTTCCTTATAGTTTGTGTCTAAATTTTGGATTCATAAACAATGGCTAAAATTCACTCAATTATCGTGAACTTTCTGTCGTTTGAAAAAATTGTCATGAATTTTCAATTTGGCAAATTGTTACTACGATTTTTTTCTCAAATTTTCAAAAAGTACCATCTATTAGCCCCACGTCTAGCTGACGATCACGTGTAAGTCATGAGACCATTTAATACCCAAAATATCCTTTGTAGGGAGAGAGGAGATAGAGGAGATGGAAGAATGTAGCACAGAGATCGGAAGACAAAGGAGCAAAACGGCGCATTGCAGCAGGCCAGGATATGCTCCCTATCGACCGCCCGGTCGACCGGTGGAGAAGCCCGATCGACCGCCCGGTCGACCGTGGCAAGGAGCGGTCGACCGCACGGTCGACCGACTAAAAGCAGGCTGCTCTCTGTTTGGGTCCGGTCGACCGCCCGGTCGACTGTGGACATGGTCGGTCGACCGGCCGGTCGACCGACATATGCGTTTTGGCTTTCCTTTTGGGATTCAGATTCCTTTCTGTTTGAGATTGAATCCAATTGGGGTTTTCTAAAACCCAGGGACTCTGTGGCTATAAATAAGGGTTAGAGCCCTCATGTATTGTATCTCTGAAAGTTCCCTCAAGTATCCCTCTTGTATTAGTTTGTATTGATTATTGAATAAATAAGATCTCTCTCTCTCTCTCTCCCTTGCACTTAGGACGTAGGCATGTTGCCGAGCCTCGTTAAATACTGTGTTGATTACTTTTCTCTATTGTTTTCTCTGTTCTTGTCGCATTCGGTACGTCTCCGGCTGCATCAGTCTCCGCCTGGTTGGCGGATTCCTCAGAGAGGTTGTTGTCCTGCATACAATAATGGTATCAGAGCATCCCAGGTTCGTCGTGGGATTGTGTGTTGGTTCCGAGGGCATCAGTTGCTGTTTGGCGGAGATCGTGCGTCAATCTCGGAGCGGCGTTGGGACTGTTTGTGGGATCGTGTGTAGATCTTAAAACAACGTGTAGATTGCTCGAGGAATCAATTCGAAGGAGTAGATAGTTTCGGAAACTCTTCGAGGGTTTCGCGTGGAAGTAAAGATCCTGTCTTTATCTAGTTTGTTTTATCTAACTCCATTTGTTTCCGCATTGCTTTGAGGAATCAGTTGAGAAGATGGCTGGAGAAAGTACATCATCGGGAAAATCTATGAATTCACATCCGCTGAGGATTGATGTGGTGAAGTTCAACGACATGAACAACTTCGGTATGTGGAGGTGTGAGGTGATGGATGCGCTGACAACATCAAACCTCGAAGACACTCTACGGTTGGAGAAGAAGCGTGCATCAACAACTGAAGAAGATTGGGACAAGATGAACCATACGGCGTGTGGCTTGATCAGGTCTTGTCTGACACAAGACATCAAGTATCATGTGTTGCATGAGACATCTGCGAGGCAGCTGTGGGAGATCCTTGAGAAGAAGTATCTGAGAAAAGCATAGAATCGCGGTTGCAGTTGAAGAGTAAGCTTTATAGTTTTCAGATGAAAAGAAGATGCTCTATTAATGAACACTTGAATCGCTACACGAGACTTCTTACAGATCTAGTTAATGTGGATGTGGAGATCGATGAAGAAGATAAGACGGTAATCCTATTGAATTCTCTTCCTAGGAAAGAGTATGAGACCTTTACTCTTACATTGATCAATGGAAGAAAATCCCTTAACTATAGTGAGGTGTCTGCAGCTCTTGTGAGTTATGAAGTAAGGAGACAGGATAGACTGTCTTCTTCAAAGAGCACAACTGTAGAGGCATTGGCGATAAGAGGCAGAAGTTCCAATAGGAAGGGAAGAGATGATCAGGGAAGATCGAAGTCCAGATCAGGCTTCAGAGATCTGAAGAGGAATCAGTGCGCCTTGTGTAAGGAATTAGGGCACTGGAAAGTTGATTGCCCGAAGGCCAAAGGTAAGAAGATGGAGTCAAACACTGAGGCAAATCTCGCACAGGCGGATGGATCGGATTCAGACTCATCAGTATTCTCTCTCTATTACTACTCCTACTGTTGATTACTCAGATAATGCTGAGTGGATCTTAGATATCGGATCCACCTATCATGTGTGCCCGAACAGGGCCTGGTTTTCCAGTTTTGAGAAGCTAGATGGATGTTACACGGTCATGAGTAATGATCATCCGTGTAATATAGAAGGGATGGATACAGTCCGTATCATGATGGAAGATGGGATAGTACGAGATTGAAAGAGGTGAGATATGTATCTCAACTCAAAAGGAATCTTATCTCTGTTGGCACTTTGGAACCGTTGGGTCTTATGGTGTCTATACGAGATGGTGTTCTCAAGATGACCAAGGGCTCAATGGTGGTTATGAAGGGCATCCGCGGGAAAAATCTCTACTACTTGAAGGGTAGTACGGTTACAGGTAAGGTGGAGACTTCTAGTTCTTCAGATGATGGTTGCATAAAGGTCTAGCAGATGAAGGTCGGACATGGAGGTGAAAAGTCTTTGCAAGCTCCTGCAAAGAAGGGATCATTGGAAGGTGCTGCTGCCTATAACTTGGTGGGTGAACACAACGTTCTGGATAAGAAGAAGGTGAAATTCAACACCAGTACTCACTGCTCAGAAGGTCTTCTTGATTGTGTTCACGTAAGCGTTTGGGGACTTGCTAAGACTGTATCGCTTAGAGGTCACAGGTATTTTGTCTTTTTTATTGATAGTTTATCTAGGCATTGTTGGATATATCCCATGAGACAAAGGTGTGAGGCCTAGATATGTTGGTGAAGTGGAAAGGAAGAATGGAGAAGGAGACAGGTAGGAAGATTAAGGAGCTACAGATTAGTAATGTTGAAAGAGGCATGAACCAATTCCTACGATTTGGCCAGAATACTGGTATTGGTACTCACTTCACAAAAGGCATACATAGGTTGGCTAAGGAAGTAAACCGTTCCTTACTGGAGAAGGTTCGGTGGTTGTTGTCTAATGCACGTTTAGACAAATCGTTTTGAGCTGAGGCGATTGTGTATGCTAGCCATCTCATAAATGGATCGACTGCGATAGGAGGTAAAACTTGAAAGTACACCTAGAGGGGGGTGAATAGGTGTATGGTAAATCTAATGACAAATAATGTGAAATTAAAAACTAATTGCAACACACTTAGTGTAACCAAAGAGTGTAGCCGAATTTTGGTGAAGGGCTCTGAACTATCTCCTCTAAATTCCTCTAAATAAGAGTTGATGTGCTATTTGAAGCTCCCTTGGTTGAACACAAGTATGGCACACAATCAAACCCAAGCATATAAATGATATGAACAGTATGATGTATTGCACAAAGGGGAGAGAGAGTAAAGAGATAGTGGATTAAACGCAAACACAAAGATATGTTTCGAGGTTCGAGCACCCAGCTCTACGTCCCCGCCTTCACACAGATGGATTTCCATATAGCGTCCACACAGGGAACCTCCACTGAGGATTTGGGTAATAAAAACTGGAAGTACACAACTCCTCTCTCAACCAATACAACCTCTACACAAGAGGCAAGGCACAACACAAATCACTTCTACACTTAGAGGGATGGGCACTAAACCACACAACTATCAACCTCACACTTGAGGGATAAGGCACAAAGCAACAACACCACAATCACCTCTTCACTAAGAGGGATACCAACACAACTTCCACAATCATCTCTCACTAGAGGGATATCAACACAATCACCTCTCACTAGAGGGATATCACAAAGTATGGAAGGTTTACAACTCTTGGTGGTATCAACAACCACAAACCAATTTTCCCATAAAATAGACCCTAATAGATAGGATAGATAGATAGCTCAAGTGTGAGAAAAACAAAGAGTTTGAAAATCAAAAATACAAAGAAAAACTCTTGGGAAAACTTCTAAAATAGCTATAGAAATGAAGATCAAAAACCAATCCCAAGACTTTTCTTTTCTTTGATTTTTCCAACCCTTTAAAACAAAATAAAAATCAAATCTTTAAGCCAAAAATCTTTTAAAAACTTGCTGTAAAACACTTGTAAAGATTGAAAATTTTTCTCTCTAAAAACTTGTTGAAATCAGCCAAAGAATGGGGTATATATAGCCCCAAAACAAATCTGCCCGTTGGCAGCAGGAAAGGGCATTTTTGTCCTTCCGGTCGATCGCCCGTCAACTGGCCCAACGGTCATTTTTATGACCGTTGTGCCACCGGTCGACCGCCCGGTCGACCGGGACTGGATACAGAGAGCAGCAGCTCTCTGCCGGTCGACCGGGGCTATTTTCAAAGAGCAGAGCTCTCTGGACGGTCGACCACCTGGTCGACCGGCCCACCAGCCCATGGCTGCGTGCACGTCTGTGCACGTCAATCGACTGGATAAGTCGACCGACTTCTGCCTCGATCGACCGGTCCGGTCGACCGGCAGACAGCCAGGTCAAACTATTATAGGGATTAAAACTTGGGTTTTTGACTTTAATTAAATCCCATAAAATACACATAAATTCTACAAAAATAAGTTCTTATTACATCTTTGAATACAAATATGTGTGACTAAAATTCAACACATATTATAAACAATTTGAACCATTTTTGTGTTCTTGAAATTTTGTCTTAAACCAAAATCCATATTTTCCAAAACTTGAATTTTTGAAATGGAAAACCATTTTCTCCAAAACACATGTAAATATAAAAACATGATATTGAAACAATTTTGAAGCATATTGTATATGGATAGAATCTAATATACATATAAAGTTTTATGTCTATGTTTTTGACATGAAATCTAATATTGGTTAAACCGAAAATCAAAACAAAACATTTAAACTAAAAACTTGTGTATGTATTGTGAACTTGAGCATATCAATACTATCTAATCTTTATAATGATCTAAACACAATCTTAAACTAAACAAACCGAGGTCTTCTTATAGAACTCCCTCTCCAAGTCGACTCAATCCAAACATGATCCACCGAACTTGACTCCAACCGAGTGCTAGATGTGAACTTGACGCTCGAGCTCTTGAATCAACATGTGAAATCTCCAAAACACCTTTGTTGAAGCTAATCACCTACTAATAACTTGATCAAATATCTGAAACTGAATATCACAAGATTATTAGTAAATTATAACTACATGAGTTAATCATCATCAAAACTAGAGTGAAACCCCTCTGGGCCAACAAAACTCCATTTGGAAATTTGGTCTGAGAAAGCTGCTCAAGATCATGGTTTGCTGCGGGAATTTAGAAGTCCGACCTACTTCAGTGCCAAAGATGGCAAGGTGAATCCGCGAGTAAAGAAGTTTGTGTTTTTAGGTGTCAAGAGAAATATAAAAGGCTACAGGTTGTGGGACCCCAAAAATAAGAAGATCGTGTTGAGTCGGCATGTCACGTTTGATGAGACTTCAGTGTTGAAGTCACCGTCTCTCAGCAGGTGGAGAGGATGGGACAAAGGAAGTATCGTAGCGGGTGAAGTTTGATAGTACTCCACCATCTCCAGTTGGTTCGGTATCAGTGAAGACTTCACCATATGTGATACCGGGTGGAGATCATGTAGTCAGGGTTGATACTGAACAGGTTGAAGACATTGATGAGAATGTCGAATTGTTTGCAGCTATTGGAACCAAGGTAAAACCACGCACGTGAGTAAAGAAGCATGAATCTCAAGTTTGTGACCGCAACAAGCTCAAGTTGAAGGCCGTTGTTCTCCATGACGGTAGCGAGAAGGTTCATATGATAGCCAGATAGGTTCGCTGCTGCAGATCCAGGTACAAGTGCTTGAGCTTGATGGAGCTTATTTAAATGAACTACGGTTGGCTTGATCCTTTGGGCAAGGTACGTGGTAGCCATAAAGGCGCAGCCACATTTGGTGATGCAACCCTTATGAAGTTATTGGGTTCTCGAGAAGCTGATTGAAACTTCACGTAGAGGTGAAGAGTTGGACTTCACGTAGAGGTGAAGTATTGTGATCTCGATGTGAGAAGATGGTTAAGCTTGCATAAGGGGGGTGTGCATCCAGTTGAAGCCGATGATGGTGTTTGGTGTGCTTTACTCAAACTTGGTTGGACCGTCAGCTGAAAACATGTAGACTGGAGAGAGCCAGTCAGTTGGAGAGTCAGTGTTGGCTCATAATAAGTTCTTCGTGAGGTCATGTAGCTGCCGAGTAGGAGACACGTTCGGTGATCGGCATGTATGGTATTTCTCCTAAGGTGAAGTGTAGGGAAGACATGTGTGGTGCATCCTAGTTGATGGCTGAGCTAAAGGTTCAAGATGAGATCGTGTATCGATTTCGCCGAGATCGTGTGTCGATTTCGTCCAGAACACTCAAGCCGAGATCGTGTGTCGATTTCGCCAGGTGATAGATTGGAGTTCGTTGGAGATCGGCTCAGATTTAAAAAATCTTCACCGAGTTGGAAAATTGTAGGGAGAGAGGAGATAGAGGAGATGGAAGAATGTAGCACAGAGATTGGAAGACAAAGGAGCAAACGGTGCATTGCAGAAGGCCAGGATATGCTCCCGGTCGACCGCCCGATCGACCGGTGGAGAAGCCCGGTCGACCATGGCAAGGAGCAGTCGACCGCATGGTCGACCGACTGAAAGCAGGCTGCTCTCTATTTGGGTCCGCTCGACCGTGGACATGGGTCGGTCGACCGGTCGATCAACCGATAGACGCGTTTTGGCTTTCCTTTTGGGATTCAGATTCCTTTTCTGTTTGGGATTGAATCCAATCAGGGTTTCTTAAAACTCATAGACTCTGTGGTTATAAATAAGGGCTAGAGCCCT
Organism: Agave tequilana; assembly: GCA_038442645.1. Taxonomy (NCBI): domain Eukaryota; kingdom Viridiplantae; phylum Streptophyta; class Magnoliopsida; order Asparagales; family Asparagaceae; genus Agave; species Agave tequilana. Next base: position 27,346 of record JAVJIF010026626.1, read on the forward strand.
CATGTACTGTATCCCTGAAAGTTTCCTCAAGTATCCCTCTTGTATTAGTTTGTATTGATTGTTGAATCAATAAGATCTCTCTCTCCCTTGCCCAAGGATGTAGGCACATTGCCGAACCTCGTTAAATACTGTGTTGATTGCTTTTCTCTATTGTTTTCTCCGTTCTTGTCGTGTTTGGTACGTCTTCGGCTGCATCAGTCTCCGCCTGGTTGGCGGATTCCTCAGAGAGGTTGTTGTCCTGCGCACAACATCCTTGAAAAACAAAATCTCCTTAATCAAATTAAAAGGAAAAAAGGAAAACAAACAAAACTAAGACCTAAGCTTCAGCGACACTACCACCACCACCATCTCATCTTCTTCCCTCCCCTCTCTATCTTCATCGCGAACCCCACCTAAGTCTCCGTGAAACCCAACCTCCCTGCTCCCGCATCGCTTCCCATGTTGGTCATCCACGACGTTGCCCCCCCAACTCCCATACTGCCTCATCCACCTCCTCAGTGCCCCCTCCCATCATCCAACAGTCGTCCTGCTTTTGGTGTCGTCCCTCATCCCCGCCGTCCCCACAGCCCCCGCACATCCTCCACCTCCTTGCCTCCCTCTTGCCCCTTCTCTCTCTCTCTCTCTCTCTCTCTCTCTCTCTCTCTCTCTCACACACGCGCGCACGCGCGCACGCGCGCACACCATCCCCGCCGTCCCCACCACCTCCACCACCCATGCTGACCCTTCATCGCCTCCTCCTTGCTCCCCCCCCCCCCCCCCACCCACCCCCCACACACACACACACCACCTACCCATTGCCCACTACCACTTCCCCGTCCCCTCCGCCTCCTCCCCCTCTCTAGTTTCTCTATCGTATTGGATGAGAGGTAAATTGGTCTTTTTCATTTTGCTGGTCATCTCGTAGTTTCTTGTAAGTGCCAAAGTTCGCGGTGACAATTCACAAATTTAAAAGTTCATATTTCAAAACGGTTAAACGTTTAACAGTTTTTTATTGAATTTTAGCACTGAACACTAGTTATCAGCCAAAAGACTTGTTCTTTAGAGTCGGCTATATGTAGCCCATTTCACACACTAGGCTGGACTTTGAGCAGAATTCCAATGTAATTATCGGCCCAATAGACTTGCTCTTACCTGTACATGGATGGGCACAACTTCTGGGCCTTTGTTTCCCAAGAAAATTAATCATAGTATCACGGTTCATGATTTATCATTTAAGTTCAATTTTTTTTTTCAAATAAATTTCCTTTACAGTTTAAGAGGAAGAGTATTTGAACTGAGACATGAAAGAGCATCCAAGCCATGGCCATAAACATTATTAGTCTATTACAGAGTAGAGAGAGAGAAATAAAACGGCGAGCCCCATCTATTTCTGACAATCGGGTAAATTAAAATCATTAGTGATACAATTACAATTTCATGAACAAATATAACACTTATATTTGTTATTCCAATGAATTTGCAGATTTGGATATGATATGTATATATTAATGGAGAATAATGTCCTCCCCAAACTGAGCTGAATGAACCCAAGACAATAGAATATATGGGCTTACAGCCCACTTGCAGGCCCAACCATCTGAAAAAGATTATAAATAAGTGATTTATTACCATAGGGTCCAGTTCAAGTCTCAGCACCAAAGGATTGCCCAACGCTTTCGGCCGAGTGGCATCACCCTTGCGTTCGACTTCCAGGGAACTCAACTGGGTAATGTTGCAGGTAAGTATTCTGGCAAGGAAAAAAAAGGGAAAAGAAAAAAGTTAGGTAATTAGCTTTACCACATTACTTATCTTTACTTTTTAGACTCTTGTAGACTTAAATATCATATCATTATTAGACCCATGCAACAACCGACGGTAACCAATCTTCTATTATACGTATAGTTCAGACAGTTCAAATTAAGATGTGTTTTTTTGGTAGTACAAGAATTTTATACACATCTCCTTTCTCGTCCTTCTCCCCTGCTATCGAGTTTGATGAGGTTATACAACTCGGAAGGTAGGTTTCTCATCACGTACTCAACTTCGATGCTCTTAGAGCCCCTAACCACCATAAAATCTGCAGGGTTGTTGCCTTCTCTATAAATGTGTGTAACTTTATACTCATCCAACATTTGCGATCAATAATTAATACTAGAAAGGAGTTTTGTTGTAATCATCTGCCCCATTCCCTCTCTGAATAGTACATTGTTGCAACAAATTGATATGTTCTGATACCAATTGTAGGGGTCGACGCAGCGGAAAAAGAAAAGTCAGATTGTCATGCAACATAAAGAAAAGAGAAGAAGAGATAAGATATCCGAAGTAGTGAAAGCCAACACACAATTTAACTTGGTTCCACCTATCAAATAGATCGTGTGTACGTCTATGGAGAAGGGAAAACTTTATTAAAGTTTGAAGGAGTACAATGAGAAACACTCACACCTCTCGCTAAGAAGATTATAAACCCTTTGATAGCCGCCTAGAACAACAAACCCTTATGGCTAAAATTTCTCTCACGAATCTCTCACTTATATTGATTCTCACATTTTAGGAATTATATCGAATCAATAATGTCATAGTACCTTGAAGACCACCCTAAGGGGTTATATATAAACAATAGGATCTTCCTACTCCTACACAAACTCCAGCAATACAAACATCACCACCTCAAAAGAGAAGAAAATTTGAGCAAACTGTAAATAGATTCAGAAAAGGAAACTGTTAGAACCGCCCTATTAGTCAACTAATGATTATATTAATCAACTAATAAATGCTATTACTGAAAACATCTAACTCTCTGTGTGTTTCAAGTCAACTGATTAATCAACTACTGAGATATATAGGTCAACTTGACTGTATATATCTCTTCATGCTCGTCCATTTTTTGACCTCTGAAGCTTTGTCCTTCTTCACGATGTATTGAGTCACAATCCTAATAATCTCCCCATTTACTTGAATACATCCAAGTCTGAGAATAGCCATCATGTTCCGTGTGCTCACATCAATATACAATTGGACAATTCTTGACTACATCTCCATCTCACTCCCTCTTCTTATAACCTCTTCATAGGGTTTACAACTTGATTAGATCGAACAAGTTTAGGCCTGAGCTGAACTTGATCACCCAACGATCTCCTTGATCTACACAGTATTTATAAGAATTTGCTCCAATACAGGAGTAATATCTAGACTTTCTTGTTGTGCGTCAGCGCCGTCTATTCTCAATCTGCTTTTGTGGTAAAACTGAACGTCCGAGCTCAAAATCATCGAAGCCTCCGATTGTTCCACAATCTCTGATCTTGAAGCCAAGGATAACTGCAATCCACCAATTGTAACCTCTGAATTTTGCAACATGTAAATATTGTTGACATACTCAGCCTGAAACTTCACTTGGGCATCTTTGAAAACATTCATAAAATCATCTTCAAAATTAAAATTGAACCCTTTTCATGTAAGGCACCAAGAAAGAGAAGATTGTACCTTAACTCAGGAACATGATGAAGACCTTGTAATGTAGTGATGCATCTATCATGAGAACGAATGTAACACCCCGATCTTATGGGTACGAAGACGTTATTGTGACGTATGTATACAGGACGAAAATACCCTCATATACATACACCAAGCATCAGTATGACAAGAATCAGAGTACGAAACGATAATGGTAATATACATTCTAATAAAACAGTACAAGTATACTGTTATCACAGAAAGTGATCCAATATCACATGAATATTACATTACCAGAAGATAGAGAAGTATGATTTACAAAAAGATTTATAAAGTAAAACTGGTAGATGCTCACGATTAACAAAAGGGAATCTCGAGAGCCGATTAAGAGAGGAGCTAAAAGAAAAGAACTACAGACGATCTACCGCTGTTCCACCATGCTTTCGCAGTGAAAAGAAACTCCATGGAAGGGTCCACTACATTTGACGCTCAAGGATTTGGACATGCATTTCCAGGGGTTGTAAAAAAATAACCCAATGAGTATGTAAAATGAAGCCAAGTGGCATGTACAGGCTGTTGGCCCAAAGGCCTATCACCCTAGTTTTGATGATGATCAACTCATGAAGTTATGTTTACTAATGATCTTGTGTTTAATTAGTGACAGATTCATTATCAAGATCTTAGTAGGTGCATAGCTCAACAAAGGATAAAATGTCAAGATTTGGAGCTAGCACAGTGTGATCCAAGGAGCTTTTGGATCAAGCTTGGACCAAGTCAAGAAGATGAGAAGCCTTCAAGTGAAGACTTCAAGAAGATGAAGACTTGTGTCTAGGTATAAGATTTAGTTTTTATTTTTAGATAAAATGTAAAGGATAGATAGTTGGTAGATTGCTCAAGTATATATCACACACACACTCTTGATAGAATTGTTTTCATAAAAGATTTTTTTTTAATTTAGAAAAGATTTTTCTTTGTGACAAAATACAAGTTTGGCTTTGGTATTTATCATATACATATCTTTAAACCAAAATCAAGTTTAGAGCTTTATGACAAAAACATAGATATTTCATTATGATTGTGTAGTGGATCATATCCATACACACTATGCCTTAAAAGTATATCTTGTTTTTGTAATTGATGAAGATTTGGAAAAACATGTTTTGGAAAAATATTGTTTTGGAAAATACAGTTTTTATCATGAGCCAAATATTTTTCAAGTTACAAAAATAGTCCAATCTTTTATAACATGCCTTGATTTTGTGCAAGTATGTTTGTATATCAAAGTATATTGGTTAAACTATTTTTGTAGATTTTAATGTATTTTATGGGATTTTATTTGAGCCAAAAAGACCATGTTTTAAATCCCAGAAAATTGTTTCAGGCTTCGTATAAGTCGACTAGTGACCTTTAATAGTCGACTAATACAGGAGTCGGCCGACCGGACCGGTCGACCGACGTGCACAAACGTGCACGCCTTTGTGTACTGGAGGACGGCCGACCGTGCCGGTCGACCGCTCCAGAGAGCAGAGCTCTCTGGAAAGTTCGGCCGACCGCGCCGGTCGACCGACAGAGAGTTGGACTCTCAGCTCCAGTGGGTCGGTCGACCGAGGCGGTCGACCGTGGCTCCAACGGTCAGAAATCCGACCGTTGGCAGTCGACCGCACCGGTCGACCGGCAGCTCTGACAGACCTCAACGGCTAGTTTTCTGGCAGCCTATAAATTGGGGGTTTTGTCATTGTTTTGGTAGAAGATTTGGAGATTGTTTTAGAGCCAGTTTTTCCCACTCTTTCCAGAGGTTTTCTCCACAAAATAGAGAGCAAATATTTCCTATCTAAAGGAAAGTTTTATCAAGTGTTTAAAAGAAAGTCTTTGAGTTTTCCTCCACCTTTCACATCCTTATTTTCTCACACCAACACTTGAGCATCCATTGATCTATCTACCCTATAGGGAGTGTTATTGTGAGAGGATTTTAGGTGATCAAGAGTTGTGATCACCAAAGTTCTACTTTGTTCATTTGAGGAGGCGGACGGTTGTGTTCGCATTGTTTAGGGTCCAAGTGTGGACTCGGTTGTTTCGGGTTCGGGTGCGAACTCATTATTTGAGGTGCGGCCTCGGCGAGCCGGTGGGCTTGCGGTGTGTACGGGACTAGAGAGTCCGAGGGCTTGTAGGTGTTGCGGCACCGAGGAGAGATCCATTGGGATCTTGCATAGTGGAAATCCTTCGTGTGTCGAAAGCGGGGATGTAGAGCAAGTGTGCTCGAACCTCGAAACATACCCTTGTGTTTGCGATTGCTCACTCTCTCTCTTTGTCTCTTTTATATCTTGCATGCTCTATTGTCTATCTTTATATGCTTGATATATTCATTGTGCTCATAATTGATATATACTTGCTTGGGTTGTTTGCTAACACTTGTATTTAACCAAGAGAGCCAACGCGGCACCTCAACCCATTCAAGGGGAATCTAGAGGAGTTTGTCCAGAGCCCTTCACGGGGAATTCGGCAACACTCTTGTGTTATACATAGTGTTTAGTGTAAAAGTTTTAATTAGGTCATAATTGTTTTTAGCTTCCGCATTATTTGCATAATTCATCATTAAGTGACCATTAGATTAGCCTTCACCTATTCACCCTCCCTCTAGGTGAACCTTCAATTGGTATCAGAGCCTGGTACTCTGATTTGGGTCTAACAACCTAGAGTTAAAGATCCTCTTTTTAGGCTAATCACAATATTTGTACACACACCATGGACTTCATGTCACCACCCATGTTTGACATTGTTAACATCCATATATGGAAGGTGAAGATGTCCTTGTACCTCAAAGCCTTAGGTTATCATGTTTATCTTACCACTACTAATAATGCATATTGTTTAGATGGTAAGAATTTTGAGGCTAATGCAAAAGCCCTTAATGCTTTAAAGTCTACCCTAGATGATGTTTATTTATCTAGAGTTGCTAACATTGATTTGGCTTTTGTAGTGTGGAACACCCTTCTCTCCCTTGGAGAAAAAGAACAATATTATGCCGGGAGCGATTCGGACGTTGAAAGCGACATCTCCAATGTGTGCTATATGGTCCAAGGGGATAACCCCCTTGAGGTAACTTCCGAATCCGAGGATGAGGATATTAACATGTCATATGATGAACTTGCTTCATTTTGTCAACAACTATTAGAGAAATATGACATGCTAAGAAAAGATAATAAGAATTTGAAAAAGAATTTGGATTGCATGCATATAGAACATGATTCATTTAAAAATAAGATTGCATGTTTAGAAAAAGAAAATAAAGATTTGAAAAATGAGAATGTTTCCTTGCTTGCTAAATTGAATGATTTATGTGAAGGAAATATGATTTTGAAAGATAAAATTGCTTTGGTGGAAAAACGAAAGGAAATTGTTTTTCAAGAAAATTCTTATTTGAAAGGAAAATTTTTTGAAAAAGAAAAAGAACAAGAAAAAGTTTCTAAAAAGAAAAAGACTTTTGATCATGCTTTACATGCCACCACTTCTATTGATCAAAATGACGTAAATGTTTTGAAAAATAGGATTAATTGTTTGAGCTTAACTTTGAGCAAATGTGCATTTGATCATTCTAGGTTGGAATCTATGTTTTCAAAGAAACAAACTCCACACATTCATGCACATTCACATCATGCATATGCTTATGTTGCACGTCACGATCACATTCACACTTATAAGCATACTAAGGTGTACACTTGTACACATTGTGACCGCAAAGGCCATCTAGCAAAATTTTGTTTTAATAAGTTGCATGTTTCAAATTTTGCTAATAAAAATGTTTGGGTGCCTTACAACAAGACTAACCCCCAAGGACCCAAGAAAAAATGGGTACCAAAACCCCCACCCCATGTTTTTGATGTAGGTGAGGGATCTCTCAAGACGTGAGAGATTTGGTGCCTTGGTAGTGGATGCACATGGATTGGATGGACACACTTTAGACGCATCGCTATCAAAGGAGGTTTTGGTGGGAAAGACCACCATGTTTGGAGCTTTGGAGTTGGTAACAATCTTTAAACTCCCTTTTATTCATGTTCATGCTTGTTCATTCATATTATTTTGAGCATGTTCATGTTTTATGTATTTTTGTGCTTCATGTGGTAATACCATGCTTAGATGTAGTTTTTATCAAAACTTGTTTTATACATGTACAAATGGTGAGTTACACGTGATTTATATATGTTTGCACTTTATGCTCATTTGTACCCACTATATGCACATGTATAGGCTAGTTTGATGATTCTCATTTATACATGCTCTACCAATTTTTATGCTTTACTTCATGTATATGTATTTTTAATTCAAATCTAATAAATATACATGTATACCCGTGAGTCTCTTGCCTTCATGCAAATACATTTGATAGACTCTTTTATGTTTGGGATATGTATGTGTATTGTTAGCTTTGGATAAATCATACATATACCATGAAGATTAGTGTTTTGATGAAAAATGATTTTTTGTAGTTTTGTTAAAAATGTGACTTGTGATCTTTTTATTGAGCTTCAATGACCATTTTCATGATAATGCTACTTACATGACTTTTGAACACTCACACTTTATTTATTTTGTCATGACTTTAATTCATGAACACTTTTATGAGCTTAATCGATCTTGAGTGCAAAACTTTGTGTATTTAGTCTTGATTCATGAAAAATATATGATTTGATGATTTTGAAGGATCTTTAACTAGTTTTTCAAAAACTACTTTAACTAGTTATTGTTCCTCATTTGGTAGTGATTTTCAATGCTAAAATATTTTCAAATCTATTTTTGAAAACCCCTACCCTCGATGGGAGGATGGATGGGCGATTATGCCTTGTATGCTTCATTGAAAATCTTCTATCTTGAGCATATGAAGGGTGGTAGGTTATGAGTTATATACTTGATCTCATTGTTATGTCAATTGGTATCATTGAATCGTTTCAATTGGTATCAATATGAACTTATTTTGTATATACTCATATTTTGTTTCTTATATATGTATGTATCAATTTCACTTGGTATACTCATTTCTCATACATATATATGATTTTCATGTGCTTAACTTTCAATTGGCTCACAATTTTAAAAGCACAAAATTTTTGATGAAAAATAAAATTTTTTGGATCATTATGTTTACCATTGATATCAAAATGCTTCAACTTCATATTTGTTAAAATTCTATTGGTATCAATATGTTTTACAATAATGACTATTTTCAATTTGGTATTTTAAAAATTTGTTTGTTTTACAAAAGCTCTGATACCTTTAAAAATTTTTGTTTAAGAAAAATTAATTAAAAAAACATTTTGTTGATTTGTATTACCCCTTCTTGATCTTTTTGTTTTTGACAAAAAGGGGGAGAAAAATTTGTTTGATTTGATTTTACTTTGACCTCTTTGTTGATGATTGACAAAAAGGGGGAGAAATATTTGAGTTTATATGCATGTTTTTATTGCTTAAGGGGGAGAAGTATTTGTCTTCCTTTTTATTTATGCATATATGTTTTTGTATTGCAAATAGGAGAAAAAGATTTTGATTTATACTTGTTGCATGTTTTATCTCCATACTTGCATACATGTTTATGAGCTTCATTGCATATATTTATTATTTTGTGTTATGCATGAGTTAAGGGGGAGCTTCTTTGAAGCTTTACTTTAATCCATGCATATATAACCTCATGAGTTTTGTCATCATTAAAAAGGGGGAGATTGTTGGCCCAAAGGCCTATCACCCTAGTTTTGATGATGATCAACTCATGAAGTTATATTTACTAATGATCTTGTGTTTAATTAGTGACAGATTCATTATCAAGATCTTAGTAGGTGCATAGCTCAACAAAGGATAAAATGTCAAGATTTGGAGCTAGCACGGTGTGATCCAAGGAGCTTTTGGATCAAGCTTGGACCAAGTCAAGAAGATGAGAAGCCTTCAAGTGAAGACTTCAAGAAGATGAAGACTTGTGTCTAAGTATAAGATTTAGTTTTTATTTTTAGATAAAATATAAAGGATAGATAGTTGGTGGATTGCTCAAGTATATATCACACACACACTCTTGATAGAATTGTTTTCATAAAAGATTTTTTTTAATTTAGAAAAGATTTTTCTTTGTGACAAAATACAAGTTTGGCTTTTGGTATTTATCATATACATATCTTTAAACCAAAACCAAGTTTAGAGCTTTATGACAAAAATATACATTATGATTGTGTAGTGGATCATATCCATACACACTATGCCTTAAAAGTATATCTTGTTTTTGTATTTGATGAAGATTTGGAAAAACATGTTTTGGAAAAATATTGTTTTGGAAAATACAGTTTTTATCATGAGCCAAATATTTTCCAAGTTACAAAAATAGTCCAATCTTTTATAACATGCCTTGATTTTGTGCAAGCATGTTTGTATATCAAAGTATATTGGTTAAACTATTTTTGTAGATTTTTATGTATTTTATGGGATTTTATTTGAGCCAAAAAAGACCATGTTTTAAATCCCAGAAAATTGTTTCAGGCTTCGTATAAGTCGACTAGTGACCTTTAATAGTCGACTAATACAGGAGTCGGCCGACCGGACCGGTCGATCGACGTGCACAAACGTGCACGCCTTTGTGTACTGGAGGACGGCCGACCGTGCCGGTCGACCGCTCCAGAGAGCAGAGCTCTCTGGAAAGTTCGGCCGACCGCGCCGGTCGACCGACAGAGAGTTGGACTCTCAGCTCCAGTGGGTCGGTCGACCCAGGCGGTCGACCGTGGCTCCAACGGTCAGAAATCCAACCGTTGGCGGTCGACCGCACCGGTCGACTGGCAGCTCTGACAGACCCCAACGGCTAGTTTTCTAGCAGCCTATAAATTGGGGGTTTTGTCATTGTTTTGGTAGAAGATTTGGAGATTGTTTTAGAGCCAATTTTTCCCACTCTTTCCAGATGTTTTCTCCACAAAATAGAGAGCAAATATTTCCTATCTAAAGGAAAGTTTTATCAAGTGTTTAAAAGAAAGTCTTTGAGTTTTCCTCCACCTTTCACATCCTTGTTTTCTCACACCAACACTTGAGCATCCATTGATCTATCTACCCTATAGGGAGTGTTATTGTGAGAGGATTTTAGGTGATCAAGAGTTGTGATCACCAAAGTTCTACTTTGTTCATTTGAGGAGGCGGACGGTTGTGTTCGCATTGTTTAGGGTCCAAGTGTGGACTTGGTTGTTTCGGGTTCGGGTGCGAACTCATTGTTTGAGGTGCGGCCTCGGCGAGCCGGTGGGCTTGCGGTGTGTACGGGACTAGGGAGTCCGAGGGCTTGTAGGTGTTGCGGCACCGAGGAGAGATCCATTGGGATCTTGCATAGTGGAAATCCTTCGTGTGTCGAAGGCGGGGATGTAGAGCAAGTGTGCTCGAACCTCGAAACATACCCTTGTGTTTGCGATTGCTCACTCTCTCTCTCTTTGTCTCTTTTATATCTTGCATGCTCTATTGTCTATCTTTATATGCTTGATATATTCATTGTGCTCATAATTGATATATACTTGCTTGGGTTGTTTGCTAACACTTGTATTTAACCAAGAGAGCCAACGCGGCACCTCAACCCATTCAAGGGGAATCTAGAGGAGTTTGTCCAGAGCCCTTCACGGGAAATTCGGCAACACTCTTGTGTTATACATAGTGTTTAGTGTAAAAGTTTTAATTAGGTCATAATTGTTTTTAGCTTCCGCATTATTTGCATAATTCATCATTAAGTGACCATTAGATTAGCCTTCACCTATTCACCCCCCTCTAGGTGAACCTTCACAGGCAAATACACATGTATCGGAAAGTATATCGTGTACTCAAATCATGCAGGAATGCAATTAACAGTAAACATAAATAGTAAACATAGAATCAATATAAAACCAAAAAGTAAACATGTCAGGTGATTAAATACAGTAGCACATATATCATATCTTACAAGCGGCAAGCAGTGTATATAATTATACAATTACTAATAATCAATATTATGTTTTACTTTAGTCATTCCCTGCCAATGACCCATATCACTGGCTATTCACACCGGAGTTTCAACTCCAGTAGGACTTATCTGAATCATGATACTTGGTATAATTACCAGAACGAGGGAGTAATTAAATAACACACGTTCTTGATATTATTATTGTATATGGAGTGGGGCAGGTATAGTCCAGTAACAAGAACATCAGGAATAATTACTGTAGCACAGATCTTTGGACACATATATTGCATAAATATTATTACATTCCTACATATATGTTGGCCTAGAGGCCCTTCACTTTAGTTTTGATGATGATTAACTCATGTAGTTATAGTTTACTAATAATTTTGTGATATTTAGTTTCAGATATTTGATCAAGATATTGTAGGTGTTTAGCTTCAACAAAGGAGTTTTGGAGCTTTCACATGTAGATTCAAGAGCTCGCCACTCAGTTGGAATCAAGCTCATTGGATCGCGTTTGGATCGAGTCAACTTAGAGAAGGAGTTCTATAAGAAGATCTCGGTTTGTTTAGTTTAGAATGTTTAGATCTTGTGTAAAGGTAGATAATGTTGATATGCTCAAGTTCACACACACACACAAAAGTTTAAATTTTATTGGTTTTGTTTTTCAGTTAAACCGATTTTGGATTTCATGTCAAAAATATAGATATATCTTATATGTATATTGGATTCTATCCATATACAATATGCTTCAAATTTGTTTCAGTATCATGTTTTTGTATTTACATGAGTTTTGAAGAAAACGGTTTCCATTTCAAAAATCTAAGTTTTGAAAAATACAGATTTTATTTTTAAGCTAAATTTTAATATCACAAAAATGGTTCAAATAGTTTGTAATATATGTTGAATTTTAGTCACACATATTTGTGTTTCAAAGATCTTATAAGAACTTATTTTTGTGAAATTTATGTGATTTTATGAGATTTTATGGAAGTTAAAAAGACAATTTTTCAATACCCATAATCCCTAACCAGATTGACTGGCGGTCGACCGGACCAGTGGTCGGTTGACGGGAGCGGTCGACCGATGTGCACGAGGATGTGCACATGGCCAGCCAACTCGGCCGATCGACCGTGCTATCGACCGACTGAAAGCACCCCACTCTCGGGTGGGGGCCGGTCGACCGTTGGCTGTGGCCGGTCGATCGGAGGCACAACAGTCATAAATATGACCGTTGCGCCGGTCGACCGGGCGGTCGACCGGAAGGTCATTTTTGACCTTTCTAGACTGCCAACGGGCAAATTTTTGAGGGGTTATAGATAGCCCCCCTCTTGAGTTGTTTTTAACAAGTTTTCAGAGAGCAATTTTTCCCATTTTTACAAGTGTTTAACAACAAGTTTTTAAAAGAGTTTTTGTGCCAAAAGATTTATCTTTATTTGTTTTCAAAGGTTGAAAAAATCAAAGAAAAATAGAGTATTTGGGATATTGGTTTTGATCTTCATTTCTATCTTATTTTAGTTATTTTCCCAAATATTTTTTTTTGTGTTTTGATTTTCAAACACCTTGATTTCTCACACCCTAGCTATCATATCTATCCTATCTATAGGATCTTGTTTTTGGTGAGAAAATTGGTTTGTGGCCTTTAGATCACCAAGAGTTGTAATCATCCTTTGCTTGTGGCTTTGTGCCTTTCCCTCTAAGTGTAGAGGAGGTTGTGCAATTGGGTTTATTAGTATCCCTCTAAGTGTAGAGGTGATTGTGGAGGTTGTGTTGGTATCCCTCTAAGTGTAGTGGTGATTGTAATTATTTGGTTTTGTGCCTATCCCTCAAGAGAGAGGTGATTGTGTTGGCTTTGTGCCTATCCCTCTATTGAGAGCTTGATCTTGTGTGGCTTAGTGCCTTGCCTTTAGTGTAGAGGTTGTTGTTGTTTGAGAGAGGAGTTGTGTACTCTAAAGTTTGTATTACCCAAATCCTCAGTGGAGGTTCCCTATGTGGGAAGTCCTGTGTGGACGCATTAGTGAAAATCCATCTGTGTGAAGGCGGGGACGTAGAGCTTATCTTTGTGTTTGCGATTGATCCACTATCTCTAGCTCTCTCTCTCTCTCTCATATCTTGCATTGATTCATATTGCTTATATCATATATGTTTGGTATTGTTTATGTGTGCCCATACTTATGTTGAACCAAGAGAGCTTCATATAGCACCTCAACTCATATTTAGAGGAATTTAGAGGAGATAGTTCAGAGCCTTTCACCGGGAATTCAGCTACACTCTTTGGTTACACTAAGTGTGTTGCATTTAGTTTTTAATTTCGCATCACTTGTCATTAGATTAGCCATACACCTATTCACCCCCCAGGTGTACTTACAATTAGTATCAGAGCCTACACTCCTGATATTAGGTTTAACAACCTAGGAGTAAGATCTTGGTTTGCTAATCTACATTTGCATTTACACACATATAGTTTACACTCATGGATTTCATGACCCCTCCTATGTTTGATGTTTCTAACATCAATGTATGGAAGCTTAAGATGAGTATGCACCTTAAGACCCTAGGTATGCATGTTTACCTTACCACTACCAAGAAATCTTATCTTGATAATAGCAAGCATATAGAGGCCAATGCACAAGCCTTACGGCACTTAGATGCACTCTAAGTAAAGAATATTTGTTTATAGTTTCTCATTGTGATTCCGCTTTTGCACTGTGGAACACTTTGACCTCTCCTAAGCTTCAAACGCTAAAATATATGGAGGAGAAATCTAGTGAGGATGAATCCGAACAAGCATGCTACATGGTCCAAGGGAATGACTCACTTGAGGTAAACTTGAAAACTCATCTAGATAATTGTGCTAGCTCTTCTGATGATGATTATGATAGCATGGATGCCGATACTTTAAATGAAGAGCTTTCCATTGTGTGTGAAAACTTGCTTGAGAAATATAAAGCTTTGAAAAAGAAAAGTCTTAAAATAAAAGAAGAAAATAAAAATTTGTTTTCTAAACTTGATATTGTTTTACAAGAGAGGGATGAGATTTCTAATGAAAGGGACTCATTGAAATCCCGACTTAACCTTGCCCTTAATGAAAACAAACTTTTAAAAAATAAAAATGATTGTAATGATGTTTTAAAGAAAAATGAGATCCTGTCTTCAAAACTTGATATTGTTTTAAAAGAAAATGATTCTTTGAAAAACAAAATTATTTCTATTTCAAAAGAACTAGATTTGGTTTCAAAAAAAATAAATCTTTGAAAAATGATTTGTCCTCTCATGTTTATCATGTTCCTATTGCTTCTTCTTCTATTGATAAACATGTTATTTGCTCCACTTTGTCTTCAAGTATTAAAAATGATATTTGTACTTTGAAGAGAAGTGTTGGTTGTTTGAGCTCCACTTTGAGCAATGTGCCATGAACCACACACGTTTGGAATCTATGTTTCGAAAAAAACATACTCCGCCTATGCATGCACACAAACCACGACATACACATGCTTCTCATGCTCACACACATGACATCATGTATGCTCATGTGTGCATTTGTACACATTGCGAACGTAAGGGCCATCTTGTAAAATTTTGTTATGACAGATTAAATAATTCAAATTTTGTAAATAAGTTTGTTTGGGTTAAGAAAGGTACTAACCCCCATGGACCGAATAGAGTATGGGTACCAAAAGCCACTCCTATTTTATTTCAGGTAGGTGTGGGCTCTCACTTGACGTGAGGGCAGTGGTGTCTTGATGGTGGATGCGTTCCGAGCTAAATGGTGATAAATTTTAGATGCATCACTTTCAAGGAAAGTTTGGTAGGAGGACCACCATGGTTTGGAGATCTAGAGATTAGTCTCTATGATTTTGGTAACCATCTCTAACTTCCATTTAGTTTACATACTTTCATATTATTGATTTTTAGCATGTATTGGTTTTCATGTTTTTCATGATTGCTATGCTAAATGTTATGATAATTAGACTTGTGATATACATATGTAGTATTTGAGGTACACCCATGTTCATATGGACTTATATTTTTATGTTCTCACTTTAGTTTAGTTATTGTGTATATTATAGCTCTAAAACACGTGGATTTACCATAATGATCTTATTGGTTTATATTTATGATTCTTTTACACTTCATATTTTGATTACATGTTTAGATGTAGTTTTCATTAAAACTTCTGTATATACTTGTACAACTAATGAGCCACAATTGATTTTTGTATATTTTGTACTTAATTGCTCATTTGTACCCATTAGATGTACTAGTATAGCCTAGTTTTAACGATTCGTGCATTTTGACTTGTATTCCCTATTTTGTACATGTTTTTCATGATAATGTGTTTAGTTTCATGTATATGATAATTTTTATTAAAATTTTAGATATACATGTATACACTTGAGTCACTTGCTTTTCATGCAAATTCCTTTATGGATTCATTAGTTTTTGGGATATGTATGTATACCTTTAGTTTTAGACAAAATATACATATGCCTTGGAGTTAATATTGTTTTGATGAAAATTTAATTTAATGTTTTTTCATGTTTACAAAGGAATTTTATTGAGCTTCATTGCCTATTTTCATGATCATGCTTTTCACATGACTCTTGTACACTCACATTATTTTGAGTTTACTCATTATTTTATTTTATGAGTACCTTGTTGAGCTTTATATATCTTGAGTGTTTATTTTGTATAAAATGCATGCTTCATGAAATATATGATTTGGTTTCATGTTTTGAAGAATCTATAACTAGTTATTTCAAATTATCTTAAACTAGTTCATAGTCTTCACTTGGTAGAGTTTTCAATTATATTAAAATTTTCAAATCCTATTTTTGAAAACTCCTACAACCCTAAGGGCGGTTGGATAGGCGACCATGCCTTATATGCTCAAATTGACAATCTATTTAAACATGTGCATGAATAGGGTGATAGGTATGAGTTATACACTTGATCCTCATTATATTTTCAATTGGTATCACAATTGATATTTTCATACTTGTATACTCAAATGTGTTTTCTATAGATGTATGCTTCAAATTTCAAATAGTATCAATTTCGATTGGTATTTACATTTTCATACATATATATATGATTTGATTGTGCTTACAATATCCTTATATCTTTAAGCACAAATTATGTTTATGTTAGGCTTGATTTACTCCTTAATATCAATTATTTTTCAATTAGTATCTTATACAAGCTTATGCATCATTTTTATTGGTATTTCATAAAGGGGAAAAATTCATATTTTATCTTTTAATCGGTTTTATTGGTATCTTACTCCCACTCTTTATGATGAAAAATATTATATTTTGGTATGTGCTAACATTTTAATATTGGTATCAAGAATCTTAAATTGGTATTATTCTCAATTTGGAATCTCTATTGCAAAATGACTTTTGTGTTTATCAAAACGTTGGTTTGATTTCTCATTTAGTATCATGTTTCATTTTTGAAAACACCTAGAGGGGGGTGAATAGGTGTAAATGCTAATCTAACAATCTTTTTAAAACAAGTATGAATGAATGATGCAACGATCTCTCAAAACAAGACTAAGAGCCGAATACCCGGTGAAGGGCTCTGAACTCCTTCCTCGTGATTCCTCTAGATAAGAGTTAGAGGTGCGTATTATAATCTTGTTGTATGAGAATTGATCGACAAGTTAGCAAGAAATGAATTTGAAGCAATAATGAAATGCACACAAGATATATCACAAGGTATGAAACAATAGCAATATCACAAGCAAGAAAATAAGAGCAATAGAGAGCAAAGAGAAGATCAATCGCAAACACAAAGTATTTGTTTCGAGGTTCGAGCCACCACTCTACTCCCCGCCTTCACCGCCGTGAAGGGTTTCCACTATCCACCGAGGACTTTACAAGGTCTACCGAAGACCGGAGTACCGAACTCTACCACATACAAACCTCTACCGAAGAGGTATCTCAACAAGAACAAGAAGAAGGAACAAGTAGCCAAGTGATCACCAAAAGGATCACAAACTTCTTACAAACTTTCTCTTTACAACTTCCTTATAGAATGAGGATGGGATTTTTGGCTCTAGAAGTGTAGTGAGAAAAACAAACTCAGTTGTAAATGAAACTTGCTTGAGAACACAACTGAAAAACAATAGCCAAGAATGCAAGAGAGAATTGAGAGCTTTGAAACTTTTTGTTTCTTTTGAAAACTTGTAAACTAGGGATTTTTCTTAGTGATTTTGCAAGAGACCAATCTCCTCTATTTATAGGGAGAGGAAGGGATTAAAACACATTTAAATTAAGTTTATTTGATCAGGAAATAACCCCCAAAAGTCAGAAAAGTCCTGCCACAAAACAGGGTGAAAATCAGAATTCAGATTTTCACCAAAGAGGAAAGAGCCGTTGGCGGCTGGCAGGCTTGTCGGTCGACCGGTCCGGTCGACCGGCAGCGCCGTTGGCATATAGCCGTTGGGCTCGGTCGGCCGGTCGGCCGACCAATAAAAAACAGAGAGCAAGCTGTTTTCGGTCGGTCGACCGGTCGGTCGACCGACAGACGTGCACACGTGTTCACGATCTGGACACAGGACTCGGTTGACTGGGCGGTCGACCGTACTGGCCTGGAATAGGTCCGTTCGACCGGTCCGGTCGACCGCCAGGCCTGAAACAGTTTTTGAGGTAGAATTTTTCTGGACATGGGAAAATTTTCAAAATAATTTTGTAGGGAAATATGGCTAAGTAACATGCTGAAAAGGTAGATATACATGATATAAACATGATATAAAATTTGTAAAAATTTGAATCATGTATAGAGACCAAAGCATGAACTAAAAACAAATACCAAAACTAAAAACTTGTATTTTGAAAAAAGTGTGTGTGTGTTAGAGAGCCAATTTACCACAACCTCAAACTTTAACAAACTAAGTCTTACAAAGGTTCTAGGTGACTACAAAGTCTTCAAGTGGGCTTCTCCATATGATCTTGCAAGCTTGATTCTTGAACCCGAAATGAATCGACTTGAGTCAAAACAACCTTCCTTTAGGGAAGAAAACTCCATGAATCTTTAGAACCCTGAAACACACTTAAACATAAAACATGATTAATACAAATAACTATATATGTTTTGTAATCATCAAAACTCAATAAAAGAGGTGATTGTAACCTTGGGCCAACAATCTCCCCCTTTTTGATGATGACAAAACATATAGTTATTTTAAACATGGGAAAGGAGCTTGGAAGCTCCCCCTCAAATTATGCTATGTATAAAAGAATGATTATGTGTAAAAGTGAATGGCTATATACATAAAGCATAAAAGGTATACAAAACACAATGCACAAAAACAAAATACAAAGTGCATAAACTTCAAAACTAACTTCAAAACTAACTAAAACTAACTATTTCTCCCCCTTTTTGTCATACATCAAAAAGGATAAAAAAATAAGAAAATTTTCTTTCAAGAATCTATAATACAAACATTCAACTCATCACAAATAAATGAAAATCTAGCATAGTCTAGAGGTTTTTTAAAAATATCGGCAAGTTGAAAATCGGTAGAAACATAATCAATATCAATATCACCTTTCTCATAATGATCTCTAAGAAAGTGATATCTATTGTCAATGTGCTTAGTTTTACTATGTTGATTTGCATTTTTAGTCATATGAATAGTACTAGCATTATCACAAAATATTTTAATATGATCAAAATGCAAATCTTAGTCAAGGAGAGTATGTTTCATCCAAAGAACTTATGCACAACAAGCTCCGGCTGCAACATACTCCGCCTCGGCGGTTGAAAGGGCTACCGAATTTTGCTTTTTGGAAGACCAAGAAACAAGACAATTATCAAGAAATTGACATGTTCCACTTGTACTCTTCCTATCTACCCCTACAACCCGCATAGTCGGCATCCGAAAAACTCTTCATTTCAAATAGTTCGGTTTTCGGATACCACAAACCCATTTCAATTGTGCCTTAAGGTATCTAATAATGCGTTTTACCGCTACTAAATGAGACTCCTTAGGACATGATTGGAAACGAGCACAAAGACATACACAAAACATAATATCCGGCCTACTAGCCGTCAAATACAATAAACTACCAATCATGCTACGATAAAGCTTAATGTCTACACTTTTACCTTGTTCATCCTTGTCAAGCTTGGTGGTTGTTGCCATGGGAGTTTTGCTAGTTCTAGCTCCTTCAAGTCCAAATCTCTTGATAAGTTCCTTTGTGTACTTGGCTTGATTGATGAAGATCCCATCCTTTCTTTGCTTGATTTGGAGACCAAGAAAATAATTGAGCTCACCCATCATAGACATTTCAAATTCTTCCTTCATGCATGATTCAAAAGCTTGGCAAAGGGTTTCATTAGTGGAACCAAAAATGATATCATCCACATAAATTTGCACAATAAGAATATCATTTTCAACATGTTTTGTAAATAAAGTAGTATCAATTTTTCCTTTCTTAAAACCATTTGAAATTAGAAATGAAGAAAGCCTTTCATACCAAGCCCTAGGGGCTTGTTTTAAACCATAAAGAGCTTTGTCAAGTTTGAAAACAAAATCCGGATGTGTAGGATCAACAAACCCGGGGGGTTGTTCAACATACACCTCCTCTTCAATAAATCCATTTAAGAAAGCACTTTTAACATCCATTTGAAAAAGCTTAAAATCTTTATATGAAGCAAATGCAAGTGTTATCCGTATGGCTTCAAGCCGTGCTACGGGTGCAAAGGTTTCTTCAAAATGATACCTTCGATTTGAGTGTAACCTTGGGCAACTAACCTAGCTTTATTCCTAGTAACGTTACCCGACTCATCCAACTTATTCTTAAAGATCCACTTAGTACCAATTGTTGGTCTATCGTGGGGCCTAGGAACAAGGTGCCAAACTTGGCTGCGCTCAAATTGATTGAGTTCCTCTTGCATGGCTAGCAACCAATATGAGTCGGTCTCGGCTTCGAGGACGCTTTTGGGTTCAAAGTGAGAAATAAAAGTATAGTGTTCACAAAAATCATGAAGTTGAGAACGAGTAGTTACCCCTTGAGATACTTCACCTAAAACAAGGTCCTTGGGATGATGTGGATTGTATCTCCAATCCTTTGGAAGTTGTTGAGTAGGCTCCACTTCAATTCTTTGAATTTCATTTCCTTGAGCCTTTTGATCCTTAGTTTCACTTCCTTCATCATCCTTTGGTATGCCTTCAATAGTAGGTGAGTCCTTCAAAGTGACTTTCTCCATGTCTTCATGTAAAGAATCTATTTCTACAACATTCTTAACAAACACATTAGATTCCTCAAATTTTACATGTATAGACTCCTCAATAGTTAAAGATGACTTATTGAAAACTCTATAAGGTTTACTAGTATTTGAGTAACCTACAAAGATTGCTTCATAAGACCTAACATCAAATTTTTTCAAATTGTCTTTTGTATTTAAAACAAAACATTTGCATCCAAAGACTTCAAAGTATGAAACATTTGGCTTTCTAGAAAAATAAATCTCAAAAGATGTTTTTGAAGTATTTTTGTATAAGAAAACACGATTTGATATATTGCATGATGTATTAATGGCCTCGGCCCACAAATAATATGGGAGACCATATTCATTAATCATTGTCCTAGCCATCTCTTGTAATGTTTGATTTTTCCGTTCAACTACTCCATTTTGTTGTGGAGTTCTAGGACAAGATAGTTCATGCTTAATTCCATGTTCTTCACAAAAAGTAATAAAGGGTAGGTTAATGAATTCACCACCTCTATCACTTCTTATTCTTAAAATTGAAGAATCTTTTTCCTTTTCAACTCTTTTCTTAATGGCTTGAAAATGTGAAAAGGCTTGATTTTTTATGTTCTAAAAAGAAAACCCAAGTAAAACGCGAAAAATCATCAACTAAAACAAATGCAAAACGATTCCCACTTAGACTTTTGGTTTGAGTAGGACCAAACAAATCCATATGGATCAACTCCAAGGGACGTGATGTCATGATATCCTTGATTGACTTGAAAGAGGACTTGGTTTGTTTCCCAAGTTGGCACGCGTCATAAACGTGGTCCTTTTCAAAGTTCAAGCAAGGAATACCCTTCACCATTTCCTTATTGTTTAACCTAGATAGATGGTCAAAGAAATGTGGCCTAATCTTCTATGCCACAACTAAGAGTCATCATCGAGGGCTTTCAAACAAGTGATATTGCAAGACATATACAAATCAATCATGTATATATTGCTTTCACGAAAATCGGAAAATATACATGTGTTAGATAGTCTATCAATAACTTTACAAGCTAAATTATCAAAAACAACATCAAAACCTTTATCACAAAGTTGACTAACACTCAAGAGATTATGCTTGAGGCCATCAACTAAAACAACATTTTCTATTAAAGGGGATGTACCAAGTTTAACATTACCAATACCGATGATTTTACCCTTGGTATCATCTCCGAAGGTGACGGTGCCACCTTCATGGTATCTTGATAGGGTTGCAAAGTTGCTGATATCCCAAGTCATGTGCCTTGAGCAACCACTATCAAGATACCACAATCCTTTACGTCGTTGCGCCTTGTAAAGTACCTACATCATTTAACAAATTTATTGACTTTTGTACCCAAATTTTCTCGGGTCCTTGAAAGTTAGTATTTCGAACCCAAACATTATGATGAGATGCATTGAGTCTATCATAGCAAAACTTAACTAAGTGACCTTTACGGCCACAAAAAGTGCATGAAAATACCTTCCATACATGAATGCATGATGTGTATGTGGAGGGTGAGCATGTTTGGGGGATTTGGCATGATGTAAAGGTTATGATTTATGAATATGAGCATGCATAACATGGGGTTGTTTCTTAGGGGCTTGTTTCTTAGGAAACATAGCCTCAAGCCTATTCTTATCAAATTCACACTTTTTCAAAACAACTCCTAGAGAATCAATTTTCTCTTTTAGCATGGAAATCTCATTAACTTGTGAAAACTTACCCTTGCAAGAAATCTTATAGTTATTAAAATCTTTTTGGGTGGAAACTAAAGTAGAAGATAATTCATTTTTTTTTTAGTAAGGGTAAAAACATGATGATTAAGGGACTCATTTTCCTTTTTCATTTTTAAATACTTTTTCTTAAGAAAATCATAGTTATGTGAGAGTTCTACAAATGCTTCTCCTAATTCATCCATGGAAAGCTCATCATTAAAAGAAGTGGAAGGGGTTACCTTGCTAGTGCTTTCATTAGCCATGAAGCACATGTTGGCGGTGTCAACTTCCTCCTTGGATTCACTCTCGGAATCCCATGTAGCCTTCAATGCTTTCTTCTTGTAAGGCTTCTTGGAGGTGGAAGGCTTGACTTTATCCGGGCACTCCGCAACAATTTGACCCGGTCTTTGGCAATTGAAGCAAATAATTTTCTTCTCTTCTTTACCACCTTGCCATCTCCTTCTACCTTGGAACTTTGCCTTGTTGTACATCCTCCGAACGTTCTTCACAAGAAGTGAGAGCTCTTCGTCATCTTCTTCTTCATCGTCTTCGTCGGAGTATGAGGATTGACTCTTGAAGGCAATAGCTTTCTTCTTGGAAGGAGCCATTTCCTCCCTTGCTTTTCTCTCCATCTCATGGGTCTTGAGGTTCCCAATGAGACCTATAAGCTCCATCTCCTCCTTGTCATTGAGTTCCTTCAGGGTAGTTGCTTTGACTTCCCATGAAGGAGGAAGAGCCCGGATGATCTTCCTTACTCTTTGGTCGTTGTCAATAGCATCTCCTAGAGAAGAAAGTCCATTAGTGATCTTTGTAAATCTTGTAACCATATCATCTATGGTTTCATTTTCATGCATAGAGAAATTCTCATATTGGGAACGAAAGAGATCTATTTGAGCCCTCTTCACTTGTGAGGTTCCCTCATGAGTAACAAGCAAGTGAGTCCAAATTTCATGTGCGGATTTGCAATGAATTACTCTAGCAATATCATCATCATTAAGTGCTTGGAGTAATGCATAGTGTGCCCTAGAGTTAGCATCAAATTCTTTGGTCTCAATTTCGGACCAAGTTGACTCATCACCGGTGGGTGCACTAAATGGTTTGGTCACGGCCTTTGGAACCCGGCTTCCTAGGGATTGCAAGAAAACGGTCATCTTAACCTTCCATATGGGAAAGTTAAGGCCATCAAACTTTGGGGGTCTTAATTCCATCGGCCATATTTACTAAGTGGAAGTGTGTGAAAAATGGATGAAATTATTAGCAAATAGTGGATCTCTCTAAGGTTGTTAAGCCAAGAGCCTAGAGACCAAAGCTCTGATACCAATTGAAAACACCTAGAGGGGGGTGAATAGGTGTAAATGCTAATCTAACAATCTTTTTAAAACAAGTATGAATGAATGATGCAACGATCTCCCAAAACAAGACTAAGAGCCGAATACCCGGTGAAGGGCTCTGAACTCCTTCCTCGTGATTCCTCTAGATAAGAGTTAGAGGTGCGTATTGTAATCTTGTTGTATGAGAATTGATCGACAAGTTAGCAAGAAATGAATTTGAAGCAATAATGAAATGCACACAAGATATATCACAAGGTATGAAAGAATAGCAATATCACAAGCAAGAAAGTAAGAGCAATAGAGAGCAAAGAGAAGATCAATCGCAAACACAAAGTATTTGTTTCGAGGTTCGAGCCACCGCTCTACTCCCCGCCTTCACCGCCGTGAACGATTTCCACTATCCACGGAGGACTTTACAAGGTCTACTGAAGACCGGAGTACCGAACTCCACCACTTACAAACCTCTACCGAAGAGGTATCTCAACAAGAACAAGAAGAAGGAACAAGTAGCCAAGTGATCACCAGAAGGATCACAAACTTCTTACAAACTTTCTCTTTACAACTTCCTTATAGAATGAGGATGGGATTTTTAGATCTAGAAGTGTAGTGAGAAAAACAAACTCAGTTGTAAATGAAACTTGCTTGAGAACACAACTGAAAAACAATAGCCAAGAATGCAAGAGAGAATTGAGAGCTTTGAAACTTTTTCTTTCTCTTAAAAACTTGTAAACTAGGGATTTTTCTTAGTGATTTTGCAAAAGACCAATCTCCTCTATTTATAGGGAGAAGAAGGGAATAAAACACATTTAAATTAAGTTTATTTGATCAGAAAATAACCCCCAAAAAGTCAGAAAAGTCCTGCCACAAAATAGGGTGAAAATCAGAATTCAAATTTTCACCAAAGAGGAAAGAGCCGTTGGCAGCTGGCAGGCTTGTGGTCGACCAGTCCGGTAGACCGGCAGCGCCGTTGGCATATAGCCGTTGGGCTCGGTCGGCCAGTCGGCCGACCGACAAAAAACAGAGAGCAAGCTGTTTTCGGTCGGTCGACCGATCGGTCGACCGACAGACGTGAACAAGCGTGCACGTCCTGGACACAGGACTCGGTCGACTGGGCGGTCGACCGTCCTGGCCTGGAATAGGTCCGGTCGACCGGTCCGGTCGACCGCCAGGCCTGAAACAGTTTTTGAAGTAGAATTTTTCTGGACATGGGAAAATTTTCAAAATAATTTTGTAGGGAAATATGGCTAAGTAACATGCTAAAAAGGTAGATATACATGATATAAATAAGATATAAAATTTGTAGAAATTTGAATCATGTATAGAGACCAAAGCATGAACTAAAAACAAATACCAAAACTAAAAACTTGTATTTTGAAAAGTGTGTGTGTGTTAGAGAGCCAATTTATCACAACTTAAAACTTTAACAAACTAAGTCTTACAAAGGTTCTAGGTGACTACAAAATCTTCAAGTGGGCTTCTCCATATGATCTTGCAAGCTTGATTCTTGAACCCGAAATGAATCGACTTGAGTCAAAACAACCTTCCTTTAGGGAAGAAAACTCCATGAATCTTTAGAACCCTGAAACACACTTAAACATAAAACATGATTAGTACAAATAACTATATATGTTTTGTAATCATCAAAACTCAATAAAAGAGGTGATTGTAACCTTGGGCCAACAATTTTAAATTGGTATTTATATTAAAATGAGTTGTTTTTACCTAAAATTTGATTCTTACTTTCAATTAGTATCAAAATTTACAATATATGTATTTCACTTGGTATTAAAAACATACAATATTTCATTTTCTGGTATAAAAATTTACAAGATATTTTCAATTGGTATCTTTTGGTATCTTAAAAATTTTATTTATTTTCAATTGGTATCATAAATTGGTATCATAATGTTTCGATATATACCTTTATCATAAATTGATATATTTTCAATTGGTATCGTAAATTTGTTTTAAAGAGATTTCATAATGTTTTGATATGTATTGCTTATATGCAAGGGAAGCTTAACATCTTCTCAATATATAGATTCATGTTGAGTGTATCTCACATTGAGGAGCTTGACCTCTCTTCTCTATGTAATATACGTGTGTAGTGGGAGCTTCACATCTCCTTTTATACATTATATATTATGCGTTATGTGATTAGGGTTTAGTCATCTCTTTCTCATTTAATGCATGTATGCAGGGGAGTTAACTTTACATCTCTTCTCTTTATGAATGTATATCGCAAATATATCTTTATTGTTTGATTTGACATAGGGGGAGAAGAGTTTTTTGAGAGTTTATTTATGCCCCTTTATTAATGAATTGACAAAAAGGGGGAGAAGTATTTGATGAGCTTAAATATACATATTTATGCATATTTATTTCAAAGAATTTTGAGAGTTTTATATATGCATGTTTATTTTCTTATTCTATGCATATATGTTTTGTTTTGTTTATGCAAAAAGGGAGAAATATTTAGAGAGTTTATTTATGTTTATTTCCTCATTTATGCATATATGTGTTGTTTAGTTTATGTATTTATTGAATATCTTTATTGTTTATTGCTATGCATGACTTAAGGGGATTTTCTATGAAGCTTAAATTTAATCCACGCATATATAACTCCATGAGTTTTGTCATCATCAAAAAGGGGGAGATTGTTGGCCCAGGGGCCCTTCACTCTATTTTTGATGATGATTAACTCATGTAGTTATAGTTTACTAATAATCTTATGATATTTAGTTTCAGATATTTGATCAAGGTATTAGTAGGTGTTTAGCTTCAACAAAGGAGTTTTGGAGATTTCACATGTTAATTCAAGAGCTCGCCACTCGGTTAGAGTCAAGCTCATTGGATCGCGTTTGGATCGAGTCGACTTGGAGAAGGAGTTCTACAAGAAGTCCTCAGTTTGTTTAGTTTAGAATGTTTAAATCTTGTGTAAAGGTAGATAGTGTTGATATACTGAGTTCACACACATACACAAGTTTAAAGTTTATTGGTTTTGGTTTTCGGTTTAACCGATTTTGAATTTCATGTCAAAAATATAGATATATATCTTATATGTATATTGGATTCTATCCATATACAATATGCTTCAAATTTATTTCAATATCATGTTTTTACATTTACATGAGTTTTGAAGAAAACGGTTTTCCATTTTAAAAATTCAAGTTTTGAAAAATACATATTTTGTGTTTAAGCCAAATTTTAATATCACAAAAATGGTTCAAATAGTTTATAATATGTGTTGAATTTTAGTCACACAATTTGTATTTCAAAGATCTTATAAGAACTTATTTTTGTGAAATTTATGTGATTTTATGGGATTTTATGGATGTTAAAAAAGACAAGTTTTCAATACCCATAATCCCTAGCCAGACCGACTGGCGGTCGACTGGACCAGTGGTCGGTCGACCAGAGCGGTCGACCGATGTGCACGAGGACGTACACATGGCCGGTCAACTCGGCCGGTCGATCGACTGAAAGCACCCCACTCTCGGGTGGGGGCCGGTCGACCGGCCGGTCGACCGTTGGCTGTGGCCGGTCGACCGGGCGGTGGACCGGAAGGTCATTTCTGACCTTTCCAAACTGCCAACGGGCAGATTTTTGAAGGGTTATAAATAGCCCCCTCTTAAGTTGTTTTTAACAAGTTTTTAGAGAGTAATTTTCCCCATCTTTACAAGCGTTTAACAGCAAGTTTTTAAAAGAGTTTTGGTGCCAAAAGATTTATCTTTATTTATTTTCAAGGGTTGGAAAAATAAAAAAAAATAGAGTATTTGGGATATTGGTCTTGATCTTCATTTCTATCTTTTCTAGTTATTTTCTCAAGTATTTTTCTTTGTGTTTTAATTTCAAACACCTTGATTTCTCACACTTGAGCTATCATATCTATCTTATCTATAGGATCTTATTTTTGGTGAGAAAATTGGTTTGTGGTTTTTAGATCACTAAGAGTTGTAATCATCCTTTGCTTGTAGCTTTGTGCCTTTTCCTCTAAGTGTAGAAGAGGTTGTGCAATTGGGTTTGTTGGTATCCCTCTGAGTGTAGAGGTAATTGTGGAGATTGTGTTGGTATCCCTGTAAGTGTAGAGGTGATTGTGGTTGTTTGGCTTTGTGCCTATCCCTTTAGTGAGAGGTGATCGTGTTGGCTTTGTGCCTATCCCTCTATTGAGAGGTTGATCTTATGTGACTTAGTGACTTGCCTTTAGTGTAGAGGTTGTTGTTATCTGAGAGAGGAGTTGTGTACTCCAAAGTTTGTATTACCCAAATCCTCAGTGGAGGTTCCTTGTGTGGGAAGTCCTGTGTGGACGTATTAGTAGAAATCCATCTGTGTGAAGGCGGGGATGTAGAGCTGGGTGCTCGAACCTCGAAACATATCTTTGTGTTTGTGATTGATCCACTATCTCTAACTCTCTCTCTCTTATATCTCGCATTGATTCATATTGCTCACATCATATATGTTTGGTATTGTTTGTGTGTGCCCATACTTGTGTTGAACCAAGAGAGTTTCATATAGCACCTCAACTCTTATTTAGAGGAATAGAGGAGATAGTACAGAGCCCGTCACCGGGAATTCAGTTACACTCTTTGGTTACACTAAGTGTGTTGCATTTAGTCTTTAATTCCGCATCACTTGTCATTAGATTAGCCATACACCTATTCACCCCCCTCTAGGTGTACTTACAATATATTCTGTATTGAATATTGCAAATAACTTGTCTTAATGTCCTAATTCATGCAGGATATGATAGGGAGAAGATAATCATGAAATTTATCTAATTAAATTCAAAAGTTTAAAAGAAAGGTGATCGATTCAAATCCAATGGTTCTAGAAGCTATCTATCTAAAAACTGGATATATCACATAAGATAATATCATCTAATTTCAAGAGAAAAATGGATTGTTTAAAAATCCTATCAGTTTTGTTGAAGATAAATGGATATCTTATCAATTCTAGAAGACAAACTGAAATCCAAGAGGATAAATGGATAAAGAGAAGATCAACGGATGAGATGAAGCAATTTAGATTCGGACTCAGTTTGGATACAGTTTAGTATTTTTAATCATAACTTTACTGAAACTCAAATCTGATGATTCAAGATGCTACAGAAGGAAAACTTAAAGGGTTACAATGCTTCTGTTGATCATTCTTTTCAATTTTATCATTTGATAAGTGATATTCAGCAATCAATACGTCAACAAGCTGCTGATCAGAATTGAATTTCTGGATAAATCAAATCAAGTTTGGAGATAAGGGAAAAATTGAAATTCATAAATATGTAGCTCTTCTTATATTCACACGCATTCTATCCCTCTGATTTTCTCTTATAAATACTCTCATACCTCGAAGGCACAAAAGACACCATCTTAGAGAGAGAGAGCTTTAGTTTAGGCTTTTCTTTTCTTCTTCAATATAATTTTATTTTTCTTTAACTTAGGTTAGAGAGAGTTACATAATCAAAAGTGAGGAAGAGTTATTGTAGAGTGATACTATTATAATCCTTTCTCAAGAAACTGATATGAAGATGACAATCAATTGAGGTTTTTCTACTTTTCTCATTGTGCTCGATCTCGTCGAAGCCCTGCTTTCTTTGTTCTTCTCTATTGCTTTGCTTTACTTCAAGGTAATTTTTATTATGATTCAAACAGTAGAGGTAAGTATTCTTTTTTATATTTCTAATTTTTTCACCTACACTTTTATTTATCTGTTTTCTTTTCTTTTGTACTTAAAACAACAATGACAGTACCATCTCTTCTTCTACCATCTCCTTCTTAGACTACTTAACTATTTTTAATTTCTTTGTATAAAACTGAGAAGATAAATATTAACTAGTTTTGGTATATTAAAAGAAAGAAACTTACACAACGCTTCCATCACTGTCCCTCCCTGTGGATCACGACCCGTTAGCCTTAGGTTACACGGTAGAATTGAGGACCTAGCACTGTTCTAAATTTTTGTATTTTTTTTGCAGGTTTGGCTCGACCATAATTTTGGCGCCGTTGCTAGGGAGGGACGTTAAGTTTTCTTTCTTTTTAATTTACTTTAAAAATTAGTCCCTTTTTCTTTTTTGTTTTATTGTACATGGGCTAATTACACAAAACTAGGAGCTGTAGTGGACATATTGCTAGTCTGTGCCTCTGTCCAAGAAGGCAGAGCATCAGAGCCTACAACTGTGATGAATTACAAACTGTAGTCTCTTACAGGTTGCTTTTCAAAGATTAGCTCTCTGTAGTTAGTTTATCTATTTAACTCACTCTGTACATATTTCTAATCAACAGTAACTTGTTGCTTTGTACATGCCAAAAAATGTTTAGACTCCTGCATCTTAGGGCATATGTCTATTTCGTTTCTTTACATTACTGTTGAAGAGTGCTGGAGCATAGGTATGTGTGCATTACATATAGTTTAGGAAACATATTTTGAGTGATTCATATTACTTGAATGTTATCTTTTGCTTTATACTTGTACACTGCACTAAAAGACTAAGGGCATATCCTTAAATAAGATAAGGTGGGGAAGTTATTACCCTTTTTAGCCCAAAAATCATCTCCTCACTCACTAAACCAGCCTAACATAAAATTGAGTAGACATAGACCCTAAGGACATCTCGGACTCAAATAGGGATTGACCTAAGGGGGAAGTTGTTAGAAGTTGACTCTTGTCAAATCGGTGTCTAAGGTTGGGAAACCCCGAAGGCTGGTGGTTTGGCATAATTAGGCCCATTGCTTAGGCACAGATACCTCCCACCAATCTTGCCCCTACCTGGCTGATTAACTTGTGGTCAGGTTCTGCAATATACCTCCTGTGGATAATCAACAGTTAGGAGTTGTCTAGGTCTAAGCTCTACCCTAACATAGGCTAGATTTTTCTTTATTTTTTTGCTTGTTTATTTGTTTGTTTTTGCTTGTTCTTGTGAAAATAGATTATAATTACAATTATTCTGATTATAACTCAAATCTATATTTTACTCAACCTCTTTCAATTCGGATATTACCAACCCGACATTACATAACTCTAACCAACCAAGTATGCCAGACTGGTCTTATCCAATCAATATATGTCCCAATCCCAGTACTATGAATAAGAATGAGACAATCATCAACACTCTTCACCGAGTCAGTCAAGATACAACTCCCTCGAGTCTT
This sequence comes from Agave tequilana, assembly GCA_038442645.1. Taxonomy (NCBI): domain Eukaryota; kingdom Viridiplantae; phylum Streptophyta; class Magnoliopsida; order Asparagales; family Asparagaceae; genus Agave; species Agave tequilana. The sequence continues at coordinate 58,137 of JAVJIF010026626.1, forward strand.
ACTATCAATAACCTTACCAATAAGCAGCTTCATATAATCCATACCAAGACCAACCTATAGAAGAAAAATCTTCCTTAGAAAAGACATTTGAAGCCTTCCTTGAGTCCACACAATAAATACAAATCATAGCGGACTTAATTCTCCCAAACAATTCCCAAATCCAAGATCCTTACTCTAATTTTCAAGTCCTACCACAATAAGAAGAACCTGTTGACTTAGAAAAGGATATAGAATTCATGATTCAGTCCAAAATAATTGTATGGGATTGTCTCAAATCTCTTAATAGGCTAGAAGTAAAAGTGAGTCATTTGGTCAACACAATTAATGATAGGAATGAGAAAACTCTACCTAATACATTTTCGATCATTCCTGATTCTCCTAACCATATTGATGAAGAATCATAGTATCTTGGAGATTTTAACTAAGATTCAATTTCACCACAAAACTTTGAACTTGACCAATATCAACCCAATGATAAATTGACAAGTTTTCATTTTAATGAGATTAAACTTGAAGATGAATGTGACACCGATTCCCAATATTGTGATTCAGTTTCACTTTTTGAAGTTATGTTAACTCTGATATCCTTACCTGATTCAGACCTAATTCCGAAGCCAACACTGATTCCTATCCATATTGAGCTTGAACATGAACCACTTATTTTGGATATTCACATTCCATTATTGGGAAATGAATGTGAACTTGAATTCTATGATTTGGACCAAACCCATGAACTAACTCTGACTCTCGAACCTAAACTTGATTTGAGTTTTATTCCCGAGTCAGTATCGGTTCCTATTCCTTTCATTGTTGAGCCTAAATCATCCTTCCACATAATCACATTCCACTGTTGGACCAAGGTTTAGATCAATAGGACTCCATGATGATATTTCAAGAGGTCATGTAACCAGGAAATATTTCATGCTAGGATCTTGCACGATCCTATTCATATTGGGGAGTAAAAAAATGCTAATAAGAAAGAGAAAATAAAAGGTAGATTTTATGAAAATTTAAAGTATCTAGATTGGGTAGAAACGCTAGGCCCAATGAGACCACCACCGGAACCACCACCTTGAGGTGAAAATTTTCCTTCCCTTTCTCCTTTTTCATGTATTATTGCATTTCATTCATACATTAAGGACAATGCATGAGTTAGGTGTGGGGGAGGGTTTCCTAACATACTAACTTTACTAATTTAAAAAATTCCTTTCTTTTAAAACTTTTTGAAATGGAAATTAATGCTTTGAATTATTTTTGTAAGAAATTAAGTTTATTTTAAGAAATAAGAGGATCATAATTAGGATTTCTTATACTTAGTCAAAATAAAATTATTTGTTTGATTTTGAGGTTAGGAAGAAAAATTAGAAAAGTAATTTAGTCTTGATTTTTACCTTGAGGAAATATGCATACTTTATACACTTACACACTTAGGGTTCTAAAATAAAGATTCTTATGCCTTATATAAAAACTATATATACATATATCAAAAAAAAAATCTTCTGATTAAGCTGGATATTTGTGTCTCATAAAGCATAAGTACTCACGCCTAAAAGTGGTTCATATAAATAAAAAGTGATAGTTTTGTAGCCTTATTTGCTCGAGTCTTAAGTCCTTGAGGTGCTTCCTCACCCGGTGCCCTAAAACCGTCTAATTTGGGAGTCACCGATTAAGACTCGTTACATAGGCGAATTAGAAAGCCTAATAGAGCTAAGGGATATTACCACCATAAATAAAAAAAGAAAAAGAAAAGAAAATAAAAAGGCATAAGAGTTAGAGTTGAAGAATCTTAAGCCAAATTTTCACGCTCACAAGGTGCATATGATTTAGGGTAAAATAATAGACTAGATGAGAAATACAATTTTAATTCTTACCTTGATTGAAAACAAGATTTTGAATAAAGAGTAAGTTTAGGAATGACTAAGTTTTGATAATCCTATGACTTATATATTACTTGAAATTTTACATTAATACTTCAAATATTTTTTCCTTTCAAAATGCGTTTTCAAAAAATACTAATAATTCATTACTTTTTCTTCATGGATTTTGTGGGTGCAATCCACTAAAAATCCTCACGAGATAAAACTCGTCCTCTAGGGGTATCCTAGAGGTTTAAAGGCTTATTGCACGTGCTAAGTGTAACTGTGATTTCTACAAAAGTGAGTTAGGTTTGATCAGTTTAGTTCTTCTTTTCTCTTTGTCTTGCTCGACGAGAGCAAAAGATAAGTATGGGGGTGTGTTTGGATACATATATTGTATAAATATTATTATATTCCTACATATATTCTGTAATGAATATTGCAAATAACTTGTCTTAATGTCCTAATTCATGCAGGGTATGATAGGGAGAAGATTATCATGAAATTTATCCAATTAAATTCAAAAGTTCAAAAAAAAGAGGATCAATTCAAATCCAAGGTTTTAGAAGCTATCTTATCTGATAACTGGATATATCAAATAAGATAATATCATCTAATTTCAACAGAAAAATGGATTATTTAAAAATCCTATCGGTTTTGCTGAAGATAAATGAATATCTTATCAATTATAGAAGACAAACTGAAAATCTAAGAGGATAAATGGATAAAGAGAATATCAACGGATGAGATGAAGCAATTTAGATTCAGATTTAGGCTGGATATAGTTTAACATTTTAATCATAACTTTCGCTATCGAAACTTAAATTTGATGATTCAAGATGCTACAGAAAGAAGACTTAAAGGGCTACAATTCTTCTGTTGATCACTGTTTTCAATTCTATCATTTGTTAAGTGATATTCAGTAATCAACACGTCAATAAGCTGCATATCAAAATTGAATTTCTGGATAAATCAAATCAAGTTTGTAGATAAGTGGAGAATTCAAATTCATAAATATTCAGCTCTTCCTATCTTTCATACGCTTTCTATCGCTCTGATTTTCTCCTATAAATACACTCATACCTCGAAGGCAGAAAAGACACCATCTCAGAGAGAAAACTTTAGTTTAGATTTTTCTTTTCTTCTTCAATGTAATTTTTATTTTTCTTTATAACTTAGGTTAGAGAGAGTTACATGATAAAAAGAGAGGAAGAGTTATTGTATAGTGATACTATTGTAATCCTGTCTCAAAAAACTGATATTGAAGGTGACAATCAATGGAGGTTTCTCACTTTTCCTCATTGTGCTCGATCTTGTCGACGCCCTGCGTTCTTTATTCTTCTTTATTGCTTTGCTTTACTTCAAGGTAATTTTCATTATAATTCAAACTGTAGAGGTAAGTATTCTTTTTTTATTTCTGATTTTTTCACCTACACTTTTATTTATCTATTTTCTTTTCTTTTGTATTTAAAACAACAATAACACCACCATCTCTTCTTCTACCATCTCCTTCTTAGACTAGCTTAACTATTTTTATTTTCTTTTTATAAAACTGAGAAGATAAATGTTAACTAGTTTTGGTATATTAAAATAAAGAAACTTACACAACGCTTCCATCGCTGTCCTTCTCTGTGGATCACGACCCGCTAGCCTTAGGCTACACAGTAGAATTGAGGACCTAGCACTGTTCTAAATTTCTGTATTTTTTGTGCAGGTTTGGCTCGATCAACAGTGATAATATAAAAGTGGCGAGCATGATAACTTAATTATACATAATAATAATTAGTGTTACCTGTTATTTTAATCAATTTCTTCTAGTGTCTCATACCACTGAAAGTTCATACTAGAGTTCGCAATCTAATAGAACACATCTGAATTTTGATACGCAGATACCATTATCCAGATGAGGAAGTGACTCAATAACACCCGCTCTTGAGATTATTATTTTTTGATAATTAATTTATATCAAGTGCAGGATAATGTGTTATGAACATAAGTTACACAAGTATAAACCAAGTACCAGTGTTGAATCCAATAACAAGTATTAGTGTATTATAATATTATATTATTATTATTAAGACTTGTCTAACTCATATGTCTAGGTACGTGTCATGGTGCCTCAACACATATTATCCACATATGAGTAAGTCGAGGTACGTTGTTGGAAACTGATTGAGACCATGGAACAATATTTATAGTGGGTCCCATGCATACCCAAGACAACGACCCAAGAGCTTTGACACTAGGCCAGATGTAATATCCCCTAACTGATAATATTGTATTTTTAGTTTTATTAATTTATTTAGATTTACTTATCATTATCATTATTGATTAACTTATTTTGTAAATGTCTATAATACGTGTGTGTGTGTGTGTAATAGATATATGTTCGCACAAGTATGAATGTGGTTGTAAATATATGTATACGTTATATATCTTGTATATTATTAATTATTATTATTGATTATTATTTTTATTATTGTTATCATTAATTATTATTATTAATATTATTATTAATTATTATTATTGTATTGTTATTATTATTTTTATTTTCAACCTAGCCCAATCCATTCCTCATCTTTCTTTTCTTTCTTTTCTTTTTCAACTTTGCTTAGCCCAACCAGCCCAGGCCCATGTTCCCTTTTTCTTCTAGTTCTATTCTTTTTTTTTTATGTCAATTCAAGCCAGGCCCACGAGTCCATTACTTTCCCCCTAATTTCCTTTATTTTTCTCTTTTTCAACTAAACTCAATAGAGCCTAACTACTGAACCCTGCTCATATCTCATTCATTTTTCTCATTTTCCTTATATCCCAAGAGTAGGCCCAAGCTCTACCTCTCCCCCTTTAAATACCCCCATCTTTTACCTCTCTCCTTCTCTCACTTCAACCCTATCTGTCACCACATCCCAACCATCATCATCCTCTCCTTCCACCCCCATCATCATCTTCTTCTCCCACCCACCATCACCAGCTGAGCCTTGTGCATCACCTCCTCCACCACAACGAGCACCTCCTCTATCTCCTTTCTCTCTGACAAACCCAAAACCACCTCCTCAGGCCCTCCCCCACTAACTGCAGATCCCCAAGCCCCTTGCGAGTTTCGCCAATGCCGCGCCGCCTCATGTCCTCCACCTTCACTAGCAACCTCCTCGTCGAGCTCCACCGTACACCATAACCTATGACCTCTAACCTTCTCATCATCACGGTCGACAACACTGCGATAACACCACCTCGACCCCCGCTGCACATGCGGCCACCCATTCCCTTTCCTCTTCTCCACCACGTGCCACCCGAACCCAACATGGCCACCATTCCCTCTTCTTCCTTTCATCATGCCCAAAGCCTAGAGCGACCGCCGCCATGTACCTCACCCTATCTTCTCCTTTTTCTTCTCCACATCACAACATCACTGCTTCTCATCGAGCTCTGTCACGCCCATGACGAACACAATCACCGTGCACTCCTCCACCCACATGTCTCCCTCTGTGTATCCTTTTTCTCTCCCTCTCTCTCTTGAACCTCTCTTCTTCTCTCTCTGCTCACACTGGCGACCGCCGCTACCACCAGTTGGCTGCCACTCTGTGCTACCTCGCATGTCACTGTTGCGCCCAGCCCCTAGGCCGCAGCACCGCGGGCCTGCCCCCTCCTCTGCTCTCTTCCTCTCTTACCTACTTTTCTTCTTCTTCTCTATTTCATGTTAGGTCCACACATCCAGTCCAAACTCGACCCGCACTCACCCAAACCCAACCCAAATATTTAAAGAGTGAATTTTGGGTATTGAACTGAACCCAAGTAGTAGACCTGATCCACAATAACTTCAGATCCAGACCCTTAAGACATTGAGTCAATTTTTGGGGCGTATCTCGGTCGTCTGATCTCCGATTCGAGGAATTATGGAGGCATTGGAATCATGAAGATGAAAGCTACGCAATCACGACTAGTCTAGGGAATAGAGATTCATGTAATCACCAGTGAATCTTCAGAAATGCAATGTGAGTGTTCTTTTGTTTACTTTATTGAGTATTTCAGTATTATTTCATGTAAGTGTTCTTTTCTTTAATCCTCCTATTTATTTAATTTTTGATTAGTTAAATTCATGTTCTAGTATTTAACATGTTTGGAATATCGCTTAATTTCATGATCTATTTTATTGTATAACTTATAGATCTTCTAAACTGAATCTATCGTGTACTTGCATCTCATCATTATAAATATGTAAATATATAGTTATCAATTCTTGTAAATTTAATTGCTTGAATTATTGGTTGATTGGTCTTTAGAGAAGTACTTAAAAATAATTAAATATAATTATAAAAGTGAAATTTCAGAAAAAGGCATGTTTAAATACTGAATATACATTGATGTGAGTGTTTCTTTTCTTTATGTAATTTTATTTAATTTCGTTGTGAGAGTTCCATTCCTTTTCCAATTGTGATAGACTTGTGTTTACCCTTTTAAATTACGTTATGTGACTTCATGCTTGATGATATAGATATCTTGTGTATACTTTGCAATTACAACATTCATAGTAAGTATTTTCTTTTTAACATTTTTCAAATAAGTAATGTTCTACTATAGTTATTAATTTAGTTGTTATTTAGTGAGTACTTATTGTATTGCTTATTTAGACTTCCTAGCATGTAAAGTATTGAGAGATATGCAAATAGTTATGAATTAATTCTTAGAATAATATGTTGGCCTAAATATTTATTTATGTCAGTATGTAATCATTTACATGTTCCAAATAAATTAATTTAAAACCCAGAGAAATTATATTATTTTGAATATCTTGCCTTAGATTATTCTGATCGTGTCTGCATGTTATTGTTGGTCCTGAACATCATGATATTACTTGAAAAACTTCACTCATTACACATGACATTTTCCTGATAACAATACTGTTCAGTTACTAAAGCATCTGGGAAATAATTTTATACAGTAATAACATTATCCTGCTTATCCTGTCTACTGACATCAGTTATATAGGTATCCTGACTATAACGTTGATATTGTTATCATGACTATTATCGAGTTATCTCAGTGATCTAGGTAACATGTACTTTAATTAATCTTGACAATCTTAATAACATGATTGATAGTCGAAAAAGCAGAGTTTAGAAAGATGTTATCTGATGTTCAAAAGTGTATATCTGGCTTTCGTAATTTAACCGCAATAGCTAGTAGCTAAGCGGGTCGAATCCACAGAGAAAGATGCGATGCAAGCATTTCCGTTAAGTTATAAAGCAATTTTTTTTAAGAAAGAAAATAGAAAAAGAAAAGTGGTTGTTTGATTTTTAAAATAAGTAAGAAAAACTTAAAAGATGTATTTTTGGTTATAGAGAAAAGATCACAACTTACTAATCTACGACCACTAACATGCTAATATTTAAACAATAATTGCTTCACTTTGGATCATAAGCAATCCTATGAAGGAATTCACATAAAGATCAAGTAAGAAAAATAAGATGAAAAATTAAAACCTACTTGAAATAACACTAAGTCAAAATCTAACATTAAACTATCAACATTTTTTAATCAAGCATAGAGTAAGAAAAACCCTTGACTAATATTAACAATAATCGATCTAATTACCTATCCTCATGTGCTTTCAAGAACACTTGCTATTCGCAAGGGTTGGATTAGGCATACCAATGATTCAACCGGGTTATCTATTTAAACATTAGATGCTAGTGGTGGTTATAAATTAGCAAGGCATGAAGATAGTTTAGTTACTCATAATTGAATTTAAACTAAGCATGTTATATGAAATAAAAGATTGCATAAGTAAAGAGAGCAAGTAATTAAAGAACAAGATTAAAGAGAAGAACCAAACATTTTTTTTGTATTGATCTGTCACTTCAAGTACAATAGCCTCTTCTTTCTCACAAATCACATTTTTTCTAAAACCTAGAAAGTAAAAACTAAATTTCTGAGGAAAAGAAAATTAAAGAAAACCCTAATTCTTTGATCTCTGGTATATTCCTTTTTCTTCTGCTCTAGCTCTGTATTTATAGTAGAAATCTTGGATAGACTCCCAGTCGAAGGTGTATAACCAACGCCAAACAAGCATCCAGAAGATAGCCGCGTTTCGCGGGGCTAGAAAGGGGGAGGTACGACAATCGTAGGGAGATTGAGGCTGCTTTTTGGGGTCTGACTTCATCTCATCCATCCATCAAGAGGTATATCTTCAAAACTTGTATTTAACTTTAAATATTAAGATAATATCTTTTTCTCTTGACTTGTGGAGCAAGTTATATCAATTTTCGAATTTAATTTGAATTTTTTTCTTATCTCCAAACTTGTTTGATTTATTCCAAAGTTTTTATTGGCTTTTTGAACTTCTTTTATTATGGAGGCCTGCATATCACTAAGTAAAAATAAGATTAAATAGAAATATTTTATTAAAAATAAATGTAAAAATGTGATAAATAATATGCACATTTGATGAGTAATCAATGATCATAAGCAACTTACACCAGAATTGACAAAATGATAGAGGAGACAACGTCCGTATTTTGGATGGACCTACGATATAGATTGCACAACCGAAAGAGTGTTTCATTGTAGGGTACCCCCGGAGTGACTGACACCCCGTCCTATTATTGTTCCTGTTATACTTGTTAGACATGTTACCGGACTGTTATACATTTACATGACTACCTAGTGTAGGGCCTAGTTCAGTATCGGGAGTCTGGGCTGTGGTCTGGGTATCTACGGAACCCACTTAAAACACAAAACATCGTCTCCAACCAATTAGGTTTAATAACATAGGATCTCGATTGACATGTGTAGTAGGTATAATATGGGATATTTACTACATGTGACAATTGGGTTTGCTAATATAATTATAACAATATACTGAAATAATACACTGTAATTGATGAATACTTACTTGTTATATACCTATGTGCCATGATAAACACCGACATATAATTGTATAACAGATTGATTTTATTATTCTTTAAGCTATGTGTTGCATGTTATTGTAATACTGAGGAATACTGATTGCTAGTACATTGTATTATACTATCCTCTTTACAGTTATTCATGTTATTTCTTGTCCAGTATTTTCTTACAGTGGTAATCATAATATGCTAACACGTAATATGCAATGCACTTTTCTCATTTTACACGCTCATTGAGAGGTTTCTGACTCCCCTGGATTTGCATATTCAGGTCCATGTATATTCTATTTTATTGTTCAGGTGATTTGAAGAGAATCACACGTATTGTGAGGAGTCCGGAGTTTCTTTCTGATCATCATTCTTGATATTGTTCATGCCCTCCTCACTATTGTTATCATGTTCGATTGATTCACTATTGCTTGGACTCCATTATTAATCTATTTGAGTTATTT
>JAVJIF010026627.1:0-125805 GCA_038442645.1 Agave tequilana
TCGATAGATCAAAATAAATACTTGTAGAAAGTTAAAATCTAGTATTATTAGATTAGGGATATTACAAGGAGTCTCTATCTCTCCGACCATGTGAAGAATTGGGGGATGCATTCGCTCCTCTCCAAAAGTTTAAAGGGAAGCTCAACCCTGAGAAAAGTACCTTCAAAGTAGCTTCTAGCATGTTTCTCCAGTATCTGGTCACTCAGAAGGAAACCGAGGCCAACCCAGCCAGTTATCTGCCAGGTTGGAGATGAAGTCCCCAACCACTATCAAGGAGGTCTAAATCCTCAACAATCTCCTCGCGGCCCTCAACTGCTTCCTCGGTAGATCAAATGACAAGTGCAACCATTCATCCTGCCATCAAGAAGAATGGAGCTGACATTTTTGGAATGATCAGTGTGAAGTAGCATTTAAAAGTCTGAAGGCTTATCTGGCGTCTCCTCCACTTCTATCCAATTCACTTCCTGACGAAACACTGTTCCTCTATCTCGTAGCCTCCGACACTATAATGAGCATAGCTTTGGTTGTAAAGATGGGGGCATCCAAAAGCCAGTCTACTATGTCAGCAAGCCTTGATTAACGCTCAAACAAGATACACAAGGATTGAAAACCTCATGGTCGCTCTCTTCATCACCACGAGAAAGTTAATGCATTACTTTTAGTTTTTTCCCCATCATCATGCTGACAGAATAGCCACTGAGGACAATTGTGGAGAATCTCGAGGCTAACTCTAGAATTACGAAGTGGGTCACAGAGATCAAACCCTTAGGAGTCACCTTCAAACCGAGGACAACGATCTAAGGGTAAATCTTCGCAGAGTTTATTGTTGAGTTCACACCAGGATCTCCACCACAGAGCACCTCTTAAAAGGGTGGATCTTGAATGTAGACAGAGCATCAAATGATAAGGGCGCCATATTTGGGATAGTCCTCTCTACCCCAGAAGGATCCTTCATCGAGTTGTCGTACTCCCTCGGGTTTCGAGCCACCAACAATGAGGCTGAGTCTGGACCAATCATTGCAGGTCTCAAGATGGCGACTACCTTCATAGTCACAAAGCTCGAAGTTCGTTGCGATTCGCTACTCATAATGAGTTAAATCAATGGAGAATACATAGCTAAAGATGATCGGATAGCCATGTACTTGAACATCATCATGATTTAGAAAGTCATTGTGACTTCAAGCAGATCTCAAGATCTGAGTATAGCCACGCAAACTCCCTGGCCATACTAGCCGCAGCCATCAACTTCCAATTTAGATGCGAGATTCCTGTCAAGCACTTCCCGGAACTGAGCATTGACAAGCCTGACGAGGAAGTCTTGTATCTAGATTTATCTCTTGGGTGGAGAGAACCTATCATATCTTTTCTCAAAGATTGGATTCTCCCCGATAACAATGCCGAAGCTAGAAGTTGAAGCATCTCACCATCAGATATGTACTCCTTGGAAAACTTCTATACAAAGAGGTCATATCTGGACTGCACTCTGACCCATACTTAAGGTGCTTCGGGCCAGAAGAAGCCAAAAGGATGATACGGGAGATCCATGATGGTGACTCTGAGAACCACATGAGAGGTCGATCTCTTGCCCATAAAGCCATCAACCAAGGATACTACTGGTCGAAAATGTTCGATGAGGCTAAAGAGTACGTGAAGAAATGCCCGCAATGTCAGAGGTCTTCAAACAGACTTAACATGAACCTCCAAACTCTGCGGAGTCCCTATCCCTTCATACAGTGGGGACATGATGTGATAAGTCCTCTTTCCCGTGCGCTGCATCAGTTCAGATTCCTACTAGTGGTCATGGACTACTTCACTAGGAGGGTGAAAGTAGTGGTGCTCTTTGATGTCACAGGGCAACAAATTATCAAGTTTCTTTGGCAAAATTTCATGTGCCACTTCGGGCTTCCTTATACCATCATCTCCGAAGATGAGACTAACTTCGCGAGTAAGCAAGTGGCGAGCTTCTGATCCAAGTACAGGATCTACTATTAGTTCTTCATCCCCTACTATCTACAACGCAATGGCCAGGCCGAGATCAGTAATCACACTATCCTTTACAGCATGTGCAAGAGTCTCGATAAGCAAAAGCAATGGATAGAGAAACTCCCCAGAGTGCTATGGGCATACAGGACTGGCAAGAGCATCTCGACGGTTAAGACTCCGTTCTTATTAGCTTATACGATGGAGGCCATTATCACTATTGATATTTGCATGCCAACACTCCGCACAGGGGAATTGATCGGACTAGAATGCTATTCAACTTCACTTAGCCCAAGATCAATCAGAGGAAAAATAACGGGAGCCTCAGATACACGTTGTCACCTGTCAGCAACAAATCAAGGATGCCCATCACAAGAAAGTGAAGGCCTGTGAATTTCAAGTTGGTGACCCATCTTAAAGCGAGTCATTCAGAGCACCAAGAAGAGAAACACAGGGAAGCTCCAGCTAAACTGGGAGGGTCCATAATTGTGTTAGCCAGAGAAGGCAATGGCTCATACACTTCAGTTGATCAAGACAAGAAAGCACTCGAGAAGTAGGAATGCCTTTCATGTGAAATTATATTATGTGTAACATCCATTAACATTCAATTAAAAATTTCACATTATGTTCCATCTTTCTTAGCAATTTCGATAGTCTCGATAGCATGCACTGGGCCCTCGCCCTGACGACAGCTCGGAGAACTACCTACATTAGCCCTCGCCCTGACGGCATCTCGAGTGCCTCAGGAGTATGCACCGTGACTACTCAAAGAACCACTTACATCGGGCCCTCGCCCTGACGACATGTCGAGTGTCTCAACAGCATACACCGGGCCCTCGCCCTGACGACTGCTCGGAGAACCATTTACATCGGGCCCTCACCCTGATGACATCTCGAGTGTCTCAACAACAGCACCGGGCCCTTTGATTGGTCGCTAATATTGCATATTTAATATCATATGTCCATACTTATTATAGAATAAAAGCCTGCATTGTCCTAATTAATTGTTGATTAATTTGCAGGCCCAATCTTTAAGGAGTTGAAGAGAAATGAGCCCAAAACCCACCAAAATTCTGAACTAAATCAGAATTAATTCGCACTCAGTAAATCAGGGCAAATCAAGAGGTTGAAAACCGGTTGAGAAGAATCCTCTCAAGATCGATCAGTTAAAGCCAAGAATCCAAGGCCATTTCGTCACACTCCCTGACTCAAACTGAAAATCCAACTACAGATAAAGTCAGAAGGCAAAACCAGGGAAACCCACCAATAGGGTGTGGCCACCTGGCCACACCCTAGCCGCGGAAACGTGGCCAAAGCCGCGTTTCTGCGGCTTGGTTGGGGAGTTAGGGGGAGCGTTTGCTCCCCCGATCTCCCCGGGATCCTGCACGTTGGGTTTTGCCTATAAAAGGCCAGTATTTGCACTGAAAATGGGACGACCATGCAGAGATAGGATTTAGCCTAGTTTTCATTTGTAGTTTAGGTTTTTCTTTTCTTTATTATGTAATTATAATGTGTATGTAAGCTTAGGTTAGATGATTCATGTAAGTAAGAGAGAGGAATATGTTGAGAGTGACACCGATGTACCCTCCTCCTTTCTTCCATCGTTTCAAGCAATAAAAGGTAACATTTTATGTTCTTCTTTACTTTCATTTTCTTTTGTTTTCGTCTTCCTCTTCTACTTTACCTCGTTTGTTTTTGTTGAGTTTACAAGTAAATTCCAAAGCACAAGTACAACGATGTTATGTGAGTGCCAACGATAGTTCATGAAGACGTTCTCCTCCTCAAGACGTATCACTTCATGCTTGTGCGAGACTTGATGATATAATGCGAACGGGGACTGAGCTCGGGCTTATGATCTATGCGTTGAACGCCTCCTAAACAAAGGTAGAACATGCAAGGTTTCCAGGTAAGTCATCACTCAAACTAGGTAAGTATTTCTTCTTCTTTCTTTCTTTTCTTTATTTCTTTAGTATAGATCACCACCTCTTCCAAATCGTTTTCACTCTTTTCACTTCCTTGTAAATAATCATTTGTACATAATCCCTTTCATCGTTTTCTGATTTTTCTCCACTTTCTATTCTACCCTTTCTTCTTAACTTAACTATTAACTCTTTTTCATTTTCTTAATTTTAAAAACAAAGAAGAACTTTCGTTTGGTTTTCATAAGATTTCATAAAGAACATAAACGCTTTGTAATACCTCGTTCCCGGAATACGTACTTAGTTGCGTATTCAGTTTTTCGATCGTATTTTTTCGATTTACTTCCTATATTTGACGATTTCAGTTTTAAAAGTCATTTTCCAATATTATATATTTTCTATGATTTTCTGGAATTTTTCTGAATTTAATTAAATATTTTCAAAACCGGTGTCGACTAGTACCGCTGATCGATTCTCGGATTTTTAATTCACAAACGGTTAAGAATTTCTAGAAGGTCCTTTAGATTTTATTTCTTAGAATCATATTTTCTATCTAAATACTTTTTCTGGGAATTTTATGAATTTATGAAAGTTCCAACGGAGTCGGTAGATAACTGATTCTGGGATTTTTAGTTTTAAAACTATAAATTATTTCTTCAAACGAATTTCACCATGAGTCTTAAATGTTATTCTTGATTTTTAGTAAAATTTTCGGGTCGTTCCGAGATACTTGAATTTCGGACGATTCCGGTATTTTCCAAAATTCCATTTTCCAATTTTCCAATAATTCCAATTTTTCACATAATCCCACTCACTTTCACCTAATCCTTTTTAAATCCCACTCATTCTCTCTCTCCCCCATGGCCGGCCAAGTGGCCAAGTGAGGGACACCTCACCCTCCCCATGTTTGCACAAACCCCCTCTCAATTACACTATTTGCAACTCCTTTACAAAATCTAACACCTATATAAACAATCTCTTTACATTTCTTTTCCTTTTTCTTCATTTCACCTAAGTGTTAGCCCTCACAAGAGATCTCTCCTCCTTCTCAACCTCAACCCTAGCTCCAAGAACCACCTCAAGGACTTCATCTCCACCTCAAGCAACCACCTTGGACCTTGGATCATAGCCTTCTTCGCCACCGAAGATCACCTTGGCGCCATTCGTCGTCAACGACTCTTTCGACCGCATAAAACGTCGATTGATCACTCCTAGTGAGTATTTTTACTCACCAAGACATGTGAATTTCCTAGTATACTTGTATCCCCACTTCTTGTACACTTGTGCCTCCAAAATCAGGTTTTTGACCTTCAAATTCGACCAGCAAATTCTGTTCTGTACGCTACTTACAGACCCGGATTAGTCGACTTGACCTAGGCATTAGTCGACTAACCCTTCTAGTTGAACCTTAACCTGTTTCTGAAACACAGTTTTAGTCGACTTACCCTGATCATTAGTCGACTAACCCTTTCTGGAAATAAACCTCACTCTCTGGAAATCACTGTTAGTCGACTACACATTCCTCCCTAGTCGACTAACCTTACTTGAACTAGAAACCAACTCTCGGCCCTAGTCGACTTATCCTATTTATTAGTCGACCATAGACTACTAGTCGACTAACCCTTCTCACCTTAGTCGACTCCTGAAACAAACTTAACTCTCTGTATCCCAGTTCTAGTCGACTTAGCTTGACTGTTAGTCGACTTGCGTGTCTGTTAGTCGACTACCCTTTTTACCTAGTCGACTAACTTTCCCTGAAACAGAATATCAACTCTCTGGAACCCAGTTTTAGTCGACTAATCCAGACTGTTAGTCGACTTAAGACCCCTACCAGTCGGCTACACCTTCCACCTAGTCGACTAATTTGAGCTGTTTATTATAGTTGATTTCTTTTCTAAATTCGGATCTTACCCTGATACATGTGTATTATATTATGCTTGTTCATGCTTCATAACTGATACTACTTGACCTATTACTGGATGGATGTTATCTCCTGTAACTTCATGACTTGTTATTACATATTCTCGTTTCATGACATGTTAAATAGTGAATATCACCACTTATCATGCCATCTCTTGAACCAAGCATGATGCATTCACTTTTGTATAAAATGGACCAACTTACATTGGGTCAGGGGGAAACATGCGGATATCGATATGTGTTCGTGTTTACAGTGGCATTAGGTATATTGTACAATTATATTCCGGTCTAACCTGAGGGCCTCCAGGAGACCGAGGGAGTGCTTGCTCCTTCTTCCTGAGTACTATCATGATAAGGGCATACATAAGTCCCTCCTGAATAGCCTAGCGGCTGGCTTCCGTCACCAAGCAACGGAACAATCCTGGACCGTTATCCCGGGCATGTACGGGGTCCACTGTAAACATAGTTCGTTGATACCCCCGCTGTTTCCAATAACAACCTTGTATTACTAGGATATGGATCTATGTGCGCTGGGACGCTGGGTCACATAGCTAGATATCACAGTAAGACAAGTAATAATAATAATAGACTTTAACTATGTATCCATTTCATCCTGATTATAGTTCTTTATGCTTTCATTACTTGTTGGTTTATATTCATTATGCTGTTCCGTCTTATTATTCATATCTCTTAGCCACTTGGCTATAACCTGTTCATTTTCGGGAGGTCCTGACTCCCTTGGATTTGTATGTCCAGGTTCCGAAGCTTGATCGAAGTGGAGCCATCCACAGAAGATCGAGCTTTCTTTAGCGAGCAGGCTGATTAGCTCCAGTCCTTGCGCCAGATCTTTCTTTTGACTCACGGGATCTTCATCCTACTCGTGAGCATTTTGTGCTTATGTTGTATCTTTTGCTTTTGGACTTAGTTGTGATAAAAGATACATGTAATGTGTAATATTTTATCATATCTTGTGATGACTTGTACTTGTACTTTTATGTTGGCATATGTATGGAAATCACGCTTTATCGTGCACTCTGATCCTTGTTGTACTTTTATGCTTAGCGTGTATACGTGGGGGCACCTTTTGACCTGCGTATATACGTCGCAGTGACGTCCCCGTATCTGTGGAATCGGGGCGTTACAGGTTGGTATCAGAGCCTGGGCTCTCACACCTAAAGTACAATCAAGCAGCGAATTCTAGTAATTTGCTGATGCCAACTACAATGTACAAAGTTATCCAGTCCTTCTTGATTCCTTCCCTTGTGTCCCTTGTGTCCTAAACTCCTTCCATTTTTCCAAATTCCAGTTATCCTTTCCAAATTCGGTATGGAGAGAAGGACGGGTCGTAGCAACTCTGGGCAAGCATCGAATGGACCCACGGGAGAGAATGTGGACATTCTGAGAGTCATTCAGACGATGATGGAGAACCAACAGCAGCAGACGGAACTCCTCCGGCAAGAATTGGCGGCTCCAAGGAACAGAGGCCAGGAAATGTTTCAGACTTCAGACGGCTGCAATCAGCCATATTCACGGGTGAAGAGAAACCCCTGGATGCTGAGCAATGGCTGACAGACACCACAGACTTATTGAATGCAGCTCGAGTTCCAAAGGAGAATCAAGTGGAGGTTGCTAAGATTCAATTGAAGGATATAGCCAGAACTTGGTGGCTTGCTGAGGAGGCCAGATTGGAGAAGCCTGTCACCTGGGACACATTCTCCAAGAGCTTTTATAGCAGATTCTTCCCCGCCACTGCTCAGAAGGACATGGAAGAGCAGTTCATCAGACTTCAGCAAGGGAATAGGTCCGTGGATGAGTATGCCGCGGAATTTCTCAGGCTTAGCCGCTTTGCTCCGTACATGGTAACTGATGAGGAGAAGCGGGCTAGCAGATTTCAGCAGGGCTTGCAGATGGATATTCAGGTCTTCTTGATGCCCCAGCAGCTGAAGACTTATTCTGAAGTTCTCACCATAGCTCGAGAGGTGGAGCGTGGGCTAGAGAAGAAGCAAGAGAACCAGATGAGGAACCAGGCCATGAAGAGGCCATTTCCACCTATGGGGAGAGGAGGCCCTTACAGAGCAGCGAAGGTTCAGGCTATGAGGCAACCATTCAGACCGGCTCCTTACCAGACGGCCCAACCATTATCCTTCTGCAGTTATTGCCAGAAGCCAGGCCACATTCGACAGAATTGCCGTAGGGCAAATGGGTTATGCTTGGTGTGTGGTTCCCGGACCATTCTATAGAAACCTGTCCACACAAGAGAATGGGGGTAGCCGGCCAAGCTTTGCCAGCACTGCAGGGACCAAATGGACAGAGGGCACTTCCAGGGCCACCGGGGCAGAGGAATCAGGGACCGATGATCAGGAGAGTTCCTCCCCCTCCTCCACAGCAAGCTGTTCGCCCAGTCCAGAGAGGAGCTAGGACTGCTGCAGGGCGTGGAAGGGTCAAGCCTTCAATTTGACAGAAGTAGAGGCTGAGACTTCTGAGGAGGTGATAACAGGTAATATCAGGGTGCATTCTAAACCTGTTTTAGCCCTCTTCGATTCAGGTGCTTCACATTGTTTTATCTCAGATCATTTTGTGACATTGCATTCCATACCTGTTAGATCTTTAGACCACAAATGGGAGATTAGTACAGGGAATGGAGTAGTCATGTCTTCTAGAGTTTGTGCTGACTGTCCAGTAGAACTTTGTGATAAGACCTTGGCCATAGATATGCTCGTACTAGACACCAGGGGTACGACGTAATCTTAGGCATGACCTGGCTCAGTCAGTACTATGCAGTTATTGACTGTAGGGAGAAGAAGATTATTTTCAGGATCCCTCGTCAACCGGAATTCCAATTCAGTGGAGAAGTGAAGTCTGCTAAGAGGAAGACTCGGTTGACTACTTCGGAGGTTCAGAAGGAGTACCGGTGTGGGATGAATTTCCAGGAGTCTTTGCTGAGATCTCAGGACTGCCACCTGAAAGGATGATTGAGTTCTCTATTGAGACTGTGCCTGGAGTGGCTCCTATATCCAAGGCTCCGTACAGGATGGCACCTGCGGAGTTAGAGATTCTGAAGAGCAGCTGCAGGAATACTCTGATAAGGTGTTGATTCGGCCAAGTACTTCACCATGGGGAGCTCCAGTACTATTGGCGAATAAGAAGGATGGTGGTAAAAGACTTTGTATTGATTATAGAGAATTGAACAAGGTTACCATCAAGAACAAGTATCCCTTACCAGGATTGATGATTCGTTTGATCAGCTTCATGGAGCCCGGGTATTCTCTAAATTGGATTTGCAGTCAGGTTACCATCAGCTAAGGATGAAGAAAGAGGATATTCCGAAGACGGCATTCAGGACCCGTTATGGCCACTATGAATTTCTAGTTATGCCTTTCGGAGTCACCAATGCCCCTGCAGTTTTCATGGATTTGATGAACCGAGTGTTCTCGCCCTACTTGGATCAGTTTGTTGTTGTTTTTATAGATGATATCTTGATCTATTCAAAGGACAACAAGGAGCATGCAGAGCACTTGAGGATTGTATTGCAGACTCTCCAGCAGGAGCAGCTTCATGTGAAGAGGAGCAAGTGTGACTTTTGGTTGGACAGTATATCCTTCCTTGGACACATAGTTTCGGTGGAAGGAATTTCAGTTGATCCTAGCAAAGTCCAGGCAGTGAGGGACTGGCCAATTCCAAAGACGGTGACTGAGATTAAGAGTTTTCTTGGACTAGCCGGATATTACAGACGCTTTGTCCAAGACTTCTCTAGGATTGCAGCCCCGTTGACCAAGCTCACCAGGAAAGGAGAAAGGTACATATGGACAGAGGAATGTACTGCAGCTTTTGAGCAATTGAAGCAGAGGCTCATTTCAGCTCCAATCTTGAGGACTCCTTCAGGAAGAGGAGGGATGGTCATCTTCAGTGATGCATCAGGAAAAGGCCTGGGATGTGTACTTATGCAACATGATCATGTTATAGCTTATGCATCTAGGCAACTGAAGCCTCATGAGCGGAATTACCCAACTCATGACTTGGAGCTAGCAGCTGTCATATTTGCTTTGAAGATCTGGAGGCATTATCTTCTGGGAGATAGGTGTTGATATACACGGATCACAAGAGCCTCAAGTATATCTTCTCACAGAAGGAGTTGAACATGAGGCAGAGGCGGTGGTTGGAGCTGATGGCGGACTATGATATTGACTTGCAATATCATCCAGGCAAGGTCAATACAGTACCGGATGCACTGAGCAGGAAGCCAGAGTATAGAGTGCTTGTCCAACTTACTCAGCAGAAGGAATTGATTCAAGACATCATCAGATTGGACTTGATGTTGGTGCAAGGAGCTGATAAGGCGGGACAGTTCATGACCATGCAGATTCAGTCAGCATTGATAGATGAGATCAGGGAAGCTCAGAAGGAAGACCCCAGATTGCAGCAATTCCGAGCTCAGATAGAGGCTGGATTGAGGACTGATATCAGTATTCATCCGGATGGTGCCTTATACTTTGGTAGCAGGATTTGTGTTCCCCAAGGAGAAGTTCGGCAGAAGATTTTAGCGGAAGCACACGGTTCAGCTTATTCCATACACCCAGGGGGAACCAAGATGTATCAGGACTTGAAGAAGCAGTTTTGGTGTGAATGCTATGAAGAGGGAGATAGCCCAGTATGTTGCCAAGTGCTTGGTTTGTCAGCAGATAAAGATTGAGCATCAGAGGACAGCTGGACTTCTGCAACCTTTACCGATACCTGAGTGGAAGTGGGAGCACATCACCATGGATTTTGTCACGGTATTGCCTCGCAGTCCTAAAGGTAATAATGCTGTGTGGGTAATCATTGATCGCCTCACCAAGTCAGCTCATTTCATACCATTCAGGGTGGGTCAGTCAACAGAGGTTCTGGCGGACAAGTACATGAAGGAGATAGTTCGTCTGCATGGAGTTCCAGTTAGTATTGTATCAGACAGAGACACCAGATTCAGATCTCATTTCTGGGAAAGCCTCCAAGAAAGTCTAGGGACTCGTCTGAAATTCAGTACATCATATCATCCTCAGACAGACGGACAATCTGAGAGGACTATCCAGATTCTTGAAGATATGTTGCGGGCTTGTATGATTGAATTCCAGGGATCATGGGAAGACCATCTTCACTTGGCTGAATTTTCTTATAATAACAGCTATCAGGCAAGTATCAAGATGGCACCTTTTGAAGCATTGTATGGAAGGAAGTGCAGGTCGCCGATTTGTTGGGATGAAGTCGGTGAGAGGAGACTTTTGGGGCCGGAGATCCTGATTCAGACAACAGAGAAAGTCAGGATTATCAGAGATCACCTCAGGGCAGCGCAGAGTCGGCAGAAGAGTTGGGCAGACACACTGAGAAGGCCATTGGAATTCCAGGCAGGGGATCATGTGTTTTTGAAGATATCACCTACCAAGGGAGTAATCCGGTTCGGTACTCGTGGAAAGCTTAGTCCGAGATATATCGGCCCATTCGAGATCTTGGATTGAGTGGGAGAGGTGTCTTACAGGTTGGCGTTACCGCCATCTTTGGACGGAGTTCACAATGTATTCCACGTATCTCAGCTGAGGAAGTATGTGAAGGATGATAGTCATATCTGGATCACTCCGAACTGGAACTACAGCCGATTTGTCATACCAAGAGCAACCGATGGCCATTTTGGACAGAAGTGTCAAGACATTGAAGAATAAAGCCATACCATTAGTGTTGGTATCTTGGAACAGACATGCCCCTGGAGAAGCCACATGGGAACGAGAGGATGTTGTCCGTGAGCGTTACCCTCAACTCTTCACTTCTTGATTTGGTAAAACTCCTTCCTTCTATTCCTTTCTACTGTTATCTTTCTTATCATCCTTATCTATCTGTTATCCTTCTTTGCTGTTACCTTTCACCTTATGAAATTTCGAGGACGAATTTTTGTAAGGTGGATGGATTGTAATACCTCGTTCCCGGAATACGTACTTAGTTGCGTATTCAGTTTTTCGATCGTATTTTTTCGATTTACTTCCTGTATTTGACCGATTTCAGTTTTAAAAGTCATTTTCCAATATTATATATTTTCTATGATTTTCTAGAATTTTCCTGAATTTAATTAAATATTTTCAAAACCGGTGTCGACCAGTACCGCTGATCGATTCTCAGATTTTTAATTCACAAACGGTTAGGAATTTCTAGAAGGTCCTTTAGACTTTATTTCTTAGAATCATATTTTCTATCTAAATACTTTTTCTGGGAATTTTATGAATTTATGAAAGTTCCAACGGAGTCGGTAGATAACTGATTCCGAGATTTTTAGTTTTAAAACTATAAATTATTTCTTCAAACGAATTTCACCATGAGTCTTAAAATGTTATTCTTGATTTTTAGTAAAATTTTCGGGTCGTTCCGAGATACTTGAATTTCGGACGATTCCGTATTTTCCAAATTCCATTTTCCAATTTTCCAATAATTCCAATTTCCCACATAATCCCACTCACTTTCACCTAATCCTTTTAAATCCCACTCATTCTCTCTCTCCCCCCATGGCCGGCCAGTGGCCAAGTGAGGGACACCTCACCCTCCCCATGTTTGCACAAAACCCCCTCTCAATTACACTATTTGCAACTCCTTTACAAAATCTAACACCTATATAAACAATCTCTTTACATTTCTTTTCCTTTTTCTTCATTTCACCTAAGTGTTAGCCCTCACCAAGAGATCTCTCCTCCTTCTCAACCTCAACCCTAGCTCCAAGAACCACCTCAAGGACTTCATCTCCACCTCAAGCAACCACCTTGGACCTTGGATCATAGCCTTCTTCGCCACCGAAGATCACCTTGGCGCCATTCGTCGTCAACGACTCTTTCGACCGCATAAAACGTCGATTGATCACTCCTAGTGAGTATTTTTACTCACCAAGACATGTGAATTTCCTAGTATACTTGTATCCCCACTTCTTGTACACTTGTGCCTCCAAAATCAGGTTTTTGACCTTCAAATTCGACCAGCAAATTCTGTTCTGTACGCTACTTACAGACCCGGATTAGTCGACTTGACCTAGGCATTAGTCGACTAACCCTTCTAGTTGAACCTTAACCTGTTTCTGAACACAGTTTTAGTCGACTTACCCTGATCATTAG
Source organism: Agave tequilana (assembly GCA_038442645.1). NCBI lineage: Eukaryota > Viridiplantae > Streptophyta > Magnoliopsida > Asparagales > Asparagaceae > Agave > Agave tequilana. The sequence continues at coordinate 12,938 of JAVJIF010026627.1, forward strand.
TCGACTAACCCTTTCTGGAAATAAACCTCAACTCTCTGGAAATCACTGTTAGTCGACTACACATTCTCCCTAGTCGACTAACCTTACTTGAACCAGAAACCCAACTCTCGGCCCTAGTCGACTTATCCTATTTATTAGTCGACCATAGACTACTAGTCGACTAACCCTTCTCACCTTAGTCGACTCCTGAAACAAACTTAACTCTCTGTATCCCATTTCTAGTCGACTTAGCTTGACTGTTAGTCGACTTGCGTGTCTGTTAGTCGACTACCCTTTTTACCTAGTCGACTAACTTTCCCTGAAAAGAATATCAACTCTCTGGAACCCAGTTTTAGTCGACTAATCCAGACTGTTAGTCGACTTAAGACCCCTACCAGTCGGCTACACCTTCCACCTAGTCGACTAATTTAGCTGTTTATTATAGTTGATTTCTTTTCTAAATTCGGATCTTACCCTGATACATGTGTATTATATTATGCTTGTTCATGCTTCATAACTGATACTACTTGACCTATTACTGGATGGATGTTATCTCCTGTAACTTCATGACTTGTTATTACATATTCTCGTTTCATGACATGTTAAATAGTGAATATCACCACTTATCATGCCATCTCTTGAACCAAGCATGATGCATTCAACTTTTGTATAAAATGGACCAACTTACATTGGGTCAGGGGGAACATGCGGATATCGATATGTGTTCGTGTTTACAGTGGCATTAGGTATATTGTACAATTATATTCCGGTCTAACCTGAGGGCCTCCAGGAGACCGAGGGGAGTGCTTGCTCCTTCTTCCTGAGTACTATCATGATAAGGGCATACATAAGTCCCTCCTGAATAGCCTAGCGGCTGGCTTCCGTCACCAAGCAACGGAACAATCCTGGACCGTTATCCCGGGCATGTACGGGGTCCACTGTAAACATAGTTCGTTGATACCCCCGCTGTTTCCAATAACAACCTTGTATTACTAGGATATGGATCTATGTGCGCTGGGACGCTGGGTCACATAGCTAGATATCACAGTAAGACAAGTAATAATAATAATAGACTTTAACTATGTATCCATTTCATCCTGATTATAGTTCTTTATGCTTTCATTACTTGTTGGTTTATATTCATTATGCTGTTCCGTCCTTATTATTCATATCTCTTAGCCACTTGGCTATAACCTGTTCATTTTCGGAGGTCCTGACTCCCTTGGATTTGTATGTCCAGGTTCCGAAGCTTGGATCGAAGTGGAGCCATCCACAGAAGATCGAGCTTTCTTTAGCGAGCAGGCTGATTAGCTCCAGTCCTTGCGCCAGATCTTTCTTTTGACTCACGGGATCTTCATCCTACTCGTGAGCATTTTGTGCTTATGTTGTATCTTTTGCTTTTGGACTTAGTTGTGATAAAAGATACATGTAATGTGTAATATTTTATCATATCTTGTGATGACTTGTACTTGTACTTTTATGTTGGCATATGTATGGAAATCACGCTTTGTCGTGCACTCTGATCCTTGTTGTACTTTTATGCTTAGCGTGTATACGTGGGGGCACCTTTTGACCTGCGTATATACGTCGCAGTGACGTCCCCGTATCTGTGGAATCGGGGCGTTACACGCTTCTATCGCAAAACCCTCCTTGTGGATCACGACCCGCATAGCCACTTGCTATAGCGGTAAGAATTGAGCACTTGCACATTTCCTTTCTAAGTTCTGTAATTCCGTATTTTGTGTGCATGTTTAGCCTCAATCAAATTTTGGCGCCGTTGCCGGGGAGGGTAACGTTTTTATTGAAATCTGAATTTTTATTGAAAATTTTTAGAACTAAAACGAATTTTCTTCTCTGTTGCAGATTAAAGGGCAAGCAAAGAAGGAAATTAAAGTTGCAGTAACATATAAGTGGCCTTGGGCCTCTGCTCTAGAAGCAGAGACCAAGTGCCCTCTGCTTTGCCGCGGATCCGCGGCCAACGCCGCGAAAACGCGGCAAAAAGGAGTGGACTACTAACTATCTTTTTTGCAGGGCTTCTTGCTTTGCAAATTCTAGTTTTCTGCAACTTTACTTTTTCTTATATGCCATCACATAAGCCTGCTAATAATCAACAGTAAAACATTTGTTGAAAGATAAAAATTGATTATACGTTTGCATTTTAGGCACGTGTCTTTTCAATTCATTTATTTTTACTGTTGAAGAGTGCTGGAGCAAGATACGTTCGCATTGCATGTAACTCATCTCTTGGTTGATTTTTATCGCTTTGAGTGAATCTTATTTATCTTGTACACTTGCACAAATTGATTTTAAGGGCACCACCCATTAACAAGATAAGGTGGGGATTTAATCACCCTTCCTTAGCCCAAAAATCAGATTCCAAGCACTCACTACCCTAAGCCTAACTTAAAATGAGTAGACGTTGGCCCTAGGGACATCTCGGACTCAATTAGGAGATAATCCTAAGGGAGAATGGTGTTAGAATTTGACTCCTGCCAAATCAGTGTCTAGGAAAGGGATTAAGGGCCGAAAGCCCGAAGGTTGGTGGTTATTTAATTAAGGAACGTCTTTGACGGAAACCTCCCACCAACCTTGCCCTGACTGGCTGATTAGCTTGTGGTCAAAGTCTGCATTAAACCTCCCGTGGACAGTCTAATCAGTTAGGAGTCGTCTAGGTCATAGGTCTACCCTAACTTAGCCTAGAATTTTTTCTTTTTTGTTTGTTTATTTGTTTGTTTTTTTTCTTTTTGTTTGTATTCCATTGTGTGATATGGCCTATAATAACAATTTTTCCAACTTCAATAATAATCCATATTACACATCAAACTCTTTTTCGGATATTACCAACCCGGCATATCATGACTTTAACCAACCTAGTGTGCCGGATTGGTCTTATCCGAATCAATATGACCCATGTCCCCCATCGTATGACTATAATTTCCATAACGATTTCAACTCTTCACAGAGTCAGTGGGGATTCACTTACCCCGAGCATAATTTTCAACCAACTTGTCCCCCTTATCCACCTAGTCCACAATATCCCCAAGAGTCATACTTAGTTCCACCAGTCCAAAATAGAAAACCATCAATTTTGGAAAGGAGTATGCGTGAGTCCAAACAACAATCACAAAATCTGATGGACTCACAATTTCACTACCACTTCCAAGACAACACTTCATCTTTTCATCAAAACAATGAATCCATCAATTATGAAAAGATGCTTGAAGTCATGACTCATGCTCAAAATGCTAGAAATCGTGACATAGATATGATGGTCGAATCTCTACGTTCTCACCGTTTGACCAGTTCTGATGTCACTAGCCATTCTGTTAGAGCCGAAGAGTCATGTAGTTTTGAAAATCAAGATTCCATTTCAGAACAACCATTTGAACTTGCCCAAACTCCAAAGAAATTGATAGTTTGGCAAGTTATCCCTTACCTGAAATAGAACTTGAAAATGAATATGATCATGAACTAAAACTTAGTGATTCAATTTTACTTCCTGATTCAATAATGACTCCGGTATCTACACCTGATTTCAATCTTTTTTCCGGAGTCAACATTGGATCCTGTGCCAATTCATCATGAAATTGAATCACCCATCTTTGATGATCATATTGAACTTGACCAATTTTATAATCTTGAAAATCCATTGATAAATTGGCAAGTTCTCATTTTTTGATATTGAACTCAATGAGATATGTGACCTAGATTCCCAAATCTGTGATCCAGTTCAACTTTCTGAATCAATATTGACTCCTGTTTTATTACCAACTTGAGTAATATTTTCGAGTCAGTTTTGATTCCCCCACCTATCATTCATGAACTTGAATCACCAACATTAAGTCACATTCCATTGTTGGAAAATAATTGTGGACTTGAGTTTCAATTTCTTGACTTGGACCCAATTCCTGAACTTGTTTCGACTCCTGAACCTTTACTTGACTTAAGTCACCTTCCTGAGTCGGTATTAGTTCCTGTCCTTCCTGAGTCCAAGTCAATCATTCTATCTTTTCACACTCCATTCTGGGACAAGGTGGTTGACAAATTTGACTCTGAAATCAGTTATAGAATTTAGAAATTAGATGGGGTCAAATACTTAATAAAATCCTTTATGAACACATCTTTTTAGTGGGTTATATTAGAGTAATTTCTGGTGGGTTCCTCCGAACCCAACGAAAAGTCGATTGGGCCGCATTTCGTGGACCAATCAGACCACCACCTTAAGGTAACATTTTCCTTCCCTTTCTTCTTTTTCATGCATCTATGCATTAATTCATACATTGAGGACAATGCATGAGATAGGTGTGGGGGAGGGTCTAACATAACTTAGGTTTTCTTTTTATTAAAACTTTTTGAAAATAGAAATAATATTTTGACATATTTTTTTGTAAGAAATTAAGTTTTTTAAGGAATAGGAAAATCTAAATTCAGATTTCTTATACTTGGTCAAAATATGATTATTTGTTTGATTTTTAGGGTTAGGAAAAAATTTGTCAAAGTAATTTAGTCTTGATCTTTACCTTGATGAAATATGCACACTTCATACACTTACACACTTAGGGTTCAAAAACAAAGATTCTTATGCCTTATTAAAAAAATATATATAAAAAAAAACAATCTAATTATTGATTAGCTAGGTGCTTTGGCCTAAGCAAGCCTTAGTATTTATGCGAAAGATAATTAGATAAGTTTGAAAAAAAAAGAAAAAAAAGATAAACAAATCTAATTATTGATTAGCTAGGTGCTTTGGCCTAAGCAAGCCTTAGTATTTATGCGAAAGATGATTAGATAAGTTTAAGAAAAAAATATATAAAATCCTCTGATTAAGCTGGGTATTTATGCCTAATAAAGCATAAGTATTCGCGCCTAAAAGTGGTTCATATAATAAAATCCTTAGTTTTGTGGCCTTGTTTGCTCGAGTCCTTAAGTCCTTGGGGTGTCTTCTCACCCGGTGCCCTAAGACTGTTTGGTTTGGGAGTCATCGATTAAAGGCTCGTTACATGGGCAGATTAGAAAGCCTAATAGAACTAAGGAATAATACCACCAAAAAAATATATATGTATAAATAAATAAGGCATAAGAGTTAGAGTTAATGAACCCTTAGTCAAAATTTTCACGATCACAAGGTGCATATGACTTAGGGTAAAGTAATAAACTAGATGAGAAGTACAATTTAACTCCTTACCTTGATTGATAACAAATTTTTGAATAGAGACTAAGTTTAGGAATGAAAAATTCAGTCTTCCTATAACTTATAGATTGCTTAGATCTTACAATTATATTTCAAATATTTTTTTCTTTCAAAATGCCTTTCGAAAATACTAACTCTTTATTTCTCTTTCTTTATGGATTTTGTGGGTGCAATCCGCTGAAAACCCTCACGAGACAAAACTCGTCCTCTAGGGGAAACCTAGAGGTTTAACGGCTTGTTGCACATGCTCAGTGCAATCGCGTGACCTGCGAAAGTGGTCTAATAATATCTAATATAGTTTAGTTGTTTTGCTCGAGGACGAGCAAAAGATAGGTATGGGGGTGTGATTGGTCGCTAATGTTGCATATTTAATATCATATGTCCATACTTATTATAGAATAAAAGCCTGCATTGTCCTAATTAATTGTTTGATTTATTTGCAGGCCCAATCTTTAAGGAGTTGAAGAGAAATGAGCCCAAAGCCCACCAAAATTCTGAATTAAATCAGAATTAATTCGCACTCAGTAAATCAGGGCAAATCAAGAGGTTGAAAACCGGTTGAGAAGAATCCTCTCAGGATCGATCGGTTAAAGCCAAGAATCCAAGGCCATTTCGTCACACTCCCTGACTCAAACTGAAAATCCAACTACAGATAAAGTCAGAAGGCAAAACTAGGGAAACCCACCAACAGGGTGTGGCCACCTGGCCACACCCTGGCCGCGAAAACGTGGCCAAAGCCGCATTTTCGCGGCTTGGTTGGGGAGTTAGGGGGGCGTTTGCTCCCCCGATCTCCCCGGGATCCTGCACGTTGGGGTTTTGCCTATAAAAGGCCAGTATTTGCACTAAAAATGGGACGACCATACAGAGATAGGATTTAGCCTAGTTTTCATTTGTAGTTAGGTTTTTCTTTTCTTTATTATGAAATTGTAATGTGTATGTAAGCTTAGGTTAGATGATTCATGTAAGTAAGAGAGAGAGGAATATGTTGAGAGTGACACCGATGTACCCTCCTCCTTTCTTCCATCATTTCAAGCAATAAAAGGTAACATATTTATGTTCTTCTTTACTTTCATTTTCTTTTGTTTTCGTCTTCCTCTTCTACTTTACCTCGTTTGTGTTTTGTTGAGTTTACAAGTGAATTCCAAAGCACAAGTACAACGATGTTATGTGAGTGCCAACGATAGTTCATGAAGACGTTCTCCTCCTCAAGACGTATCACTTCATGCTTATGCGAGACTTGATGATATAATGCGAACGGGGACTGAGCTCGGGCTTATGATCTATGCGTTGAACGGCTCCTAAACAAAGGTAGAACATGCAAGGTTTCCAGGTAAGTCATCACTCAAACTAGGTAAGTATTTCTTCTTCTTTCTTTCTTTTCTTTTATTTCTTTAGTATAGATCACCACCTCTTCCAAATCGTTTTCACTCTTTTCACTTCCTTGTAAATAATCATTTGTACATAATCGCTTTCATCGTTTTCTGATTTTTCTCCACTTTCTATTCTACCACTTTCTTCTTAACTTTAACTATTAACTCTTTTTCATTTTCTTAATTTTAAAAACAAAGAAGAACTTTCGTTTGGTTTCATAAAGATTTCAATAAAGAACATAAACGCTTCTATCGCAAAACCCTCCTTGTGGATCACGACCCGCATAGCCACTTGCTATAGCGGTAAGAATTGAGCACTTGCACATTTCCTTTCTAAGTTCTGTAATTCCGTATTTTGTGTGCAGGTTTAGCCTCAATCACCCTTACCTAGATGACTACTTGGAGAACCGCCTACATTAGGCCCTCACCATGATGATATCTTGAGTATCTCCGCAGCAGGCACATGGTCCTTGCCATGATGACTATTCGGAGAACTGCCTACATCGGGCCCTCGCCCGGATGGCATCTCAAGTATCTCAATAGCCTATAATAGGGCCTCACCCTGACAGCTACCCCTTCTCGGAGAGTCTCCTAAGATATGGAGGCTCGCCCAATGACCAATAGCGGGTTCTCTCTCTAACGATCAAGCCTACGCAGAGACTCTTCTGAAAGGTTAAAGTCTTCCCTATGGTTCTTATAGCCGGGCCCTCGCCTTAATGGCTACTCGAGGAACAACCTACAGCGGGTCCTCACCCTTACCCTTTCTTGGGGAGTCTACTAAAAGAGGAATGCTCGCCAAATGGCCTATCAATTCTCATCCAGACGGCCATGCCGACACGAAGACTCTATTGAATGGTTGTCCCTATGGCTTCTATAGCCTATATCGGGCCCTCCCCCTGACGGCCGCTCGGGAAATGACCTATATCTGGCCCTCGCCCTGATGTCTACCCTTACTCAGAGATTCTCTCATAACGTAGAAGTTTTCCTGTCAGCCCCCACAATGGTCAAGTGACTCCAACAACTGTCAACACATTCTAGTCCGACTACTTGGGTTTTAACGCAATCAGATGAGCGAGTTGTACCAATATTAAAAAGGAAAAGGTCTGACATAGAATCAAACATGATTAGCCCAGTGCTATGGTCAAACACACATCCAGAAAAATTAAGACTCGGACAAATACAACATGTTATTACAAATTTGGGGATATAAAAGAAGTACAAATGGATACAAATGCTGAAACAAGCGGTCTGTGGTTAGCGCCTCCTGTTCGGGCCACCACCTCCTTGGCTATATCAGTCCTGAGGATGAAGCTTGCTCACTTCAAAATGCAACTCTTTGTTCTCTTCGAATAACTTCTGGTAGAGATCATCTTTTTGACAGAACTCTCCTCAGAGTCTCTTTATCTCGCATCCATTCTGCTCCGAACCAGCTCCAACTCTCGGACCACCTTACTTTCAGCGCATGAGTTTCCTCCTTCTCTTGAGTCGACAGCGACTGAAGAAAGGCAATCTCCAATTTCTTCTTAGAGAGAATCTTCTGAATCAGTAATATCATCCATTATCTTCTTTAAATGTTCCAACCTGTCTAGGAGGGACACTATAAATTGGAGCTTTATCTTGTTCAGCTCTCTTAGATCCATGGACAGGTCGAGGTTCTCTTTTTTCAGCTCTTTCAGCTTCTGCCTCTTCTTAGACCATCTGTCTATTCATTTGGATGCCATGCCCATAAGCTCGCTCACCTCCGACTGATGGCGGTCAGCTCATGCTCTAGATGGAAGATGAGGCTGTTATGTATCGATATCTCCATATGGAGCGAGAGGCTAGGCATAGAACATGTTGGCCCAAGGTTACAATCACCCAATTTTATGATTTTGATGATAACAAAACATATGTGGTTATTTGTACTAATCGAGTTCAGGTGGTTAAGTCTTTTTTAGGGTTCTAGAGATTTAAGGAGTTTCTTCCTCTAAAGGAAGGTGTTGGAGACTCAAGAAGACCCAAATACGGGATCAAAGCTCAATACACCAAGATGTTACTAATAGAGAAGCCCGGTTGAAGATCTTTTAGTCACCTAGAGCCTTGTAAGATTTTAGTATGTTAAAGTGTAGAATATGATAGTAATGCTCAAGGAGTTACACACACAAAATACACTTTTTTCAAAATATACAAGTTTTTGGGTAGTATTGGTGTCTTTGCATGTTTAGTATTGATACATGTTTCATAATTTTTTCAAATTTTTATATCAAGTTTAAAACATGTATTTCCTCTCCTATACTGTGCTACATCACCCTTAAACCAATACAAAATATTTTGAATTTTGTTTTAACTTCAAAAACCTATTTTTAGACTTTTCAGGCCACATCGGTCAACCGCCCGATTGACCGTTGCCCATTACAGGCCAAAACGGTCGACCAGTCAGCTGACCGGCCTTTGGCCAAAAGCGTGCACGTTGTCGGTCGACCGACCAGTCGACCGCCAGCCCTTGCGGTCGACCGACTAAAAGTCTCTTACTCTCGGTTAGGGTCGGTCGACCGACAATTCAAAATTATCCTTTTATATAAAGAGTGGTCGACAGCCCGGTCGACCGGAGCTCACGGCTCTTTTCTGGCTGACCTGTCGGTCGACCGGTAGGCCGCTAGATGGCCATAACGGCTAGTTTTTAAATGTGTTTTGTTTTAATGAATTACAACGGGCATTTTTTATTTCAAGTTGTTTCAAGAGAGAATAGTTTTCTAGCTTTCTATTTCAAAGTTCTTTTCTTTTCAAAGCTTTTTAAGTTGGTTTTGAAACTTCTCAAATCTCTTTAACTGATATTCTTCTCTCACTTAGCTTCTTGAGCATCACCTCATATTCCACTCTTTAAGAAATTGTGAGGGAGTGTCTGTGGTCTTGCTAGATCACCAAGTGCCTTATAACCTCTCTTGGCTTTTGAGCTACCTCTTGTGTAGAGGATTGAGTTGGTGGAGTTGTGTATTCCGGTTTTGAGTAGACCAAGTTGTAACCCTTTGGTATAAGGTCCCTTTGTGGAAGATCCCTTAGAGGATAGTGAAATCCTTCATAGTGGTGAAGGTGGGGACGTAAAACAGTGGGTCGAATCTCGAAACAAATTCTCTTGTGTTTGCGTTTGAATGTGTCTTGCTTTCTATTGCTTTACATTTTTCATATTTGTGATATTGTTTATCTTGCATTCCAAAATAGCTTTCAGTTAATCTTTGTGTATTATCGGTCTATTTTCATCTCAACAAGGAGGCAATTGAGCACATCAACTCATTATCTAGAGGCAATGTAGTAACCATTTGCTCTGATCCAGCACCAACTGTCTATCTTTTAGAAGGAGATCTCTAGGAATATTCATCTCTCTACGCACTTAGGCTAGCATTAGTTCAGATTCATCCAATTATTTTAGGACTAATCTACCCCTATCTAGAATGATTCTTCTTACTCTAAGAAAACTCTTTAAAATTTGAAAAATACCTGAAAATTTTGAATTATTTTACATCTTTGCCCTTAGCTTTTGAATTATTTGCAAATTGCCCAAAAGAGAATTATTAGCAATATATTAACATAATATGGTAGGTAAAGTGATGATTATGATGCAAAATTAACCGCTAATCATATACTCAAGTATAATTTGACTTGTAATGTGTATTAATCGATTATATCAAAATATGAGTCGATTAATCTGATAAAATCTGAGAACCTTACTTTCTATTGCAAGTACTAGTCGACTATACATGAAGTATAAGTCGATTAGGCTAAAAAAATGTCAACTAATATGGTTTATAAGTCGACTTACAATATGCACAAGTCTTGTGCATGTTTGTGCTCGATTTCTGAGGTTTGTAACAGCTCCACCTGAACCTGAATCCATCTCCAATGAATATGAAGCACTCAAAATACTAACAGGGCTCTTGCGGATTTGGCAGCAGTTCTCCTACTCTACGTAAGGCATGCCACTTCCCCCGCGGTGAAGAGGAGTAACAAGCTATATTGTTGCTTCATATAAAGCGTAACTTGTCAATCCTCGCAATAAAAGAGTTGTGATCTTGATGGAGCATATGATCTTTCAGATGTGAAGAAAGATGAGCTTACAGGCAGATTTTTGTTCGAAAGGAATTGTTGAGTTGGATGTCAAACAAATATTCTCACATCAGCTAAACATGTGAATAGTCGTGGGCATATAAAAATTGAGCTACTCAATCTAATAAGTTAATTTTTTGAGATACTGTCCCCAATCTTACTGTTTTAAAAATTTTGTCCGACCTCTTACTCTTCTCTGTATCTTGTTGCTTGTTCCACAGACTAAAAATCATGATTGTTCCACATGGCTAAAAATCATGTCCAAACTTATTTTGCTGCTTGTTCCGGCATGAATATCATGTTTTGACCAAACTCCTCTTCTAGAAAGCCAAGCTCAACTACCACAACAATGTAATATTGAATTAGTCATCGCATGTGGTCCAATGGCTGCTCCGAATTTGTTAAGAGCTGCGCTTGCTCACGAAGTCGGCGATTCGGGTTCCGTACACGGCGGATATCGGGTCGCTTTCATACGACCCTCTCACTTAATTACCCGAAAAAAATTAATATTTAATTAAAATCAAATTATCCTACCAATTATTTGGGAACATGAAACCTCCTAAATGTAAAGTTTTTATATGCAATAAAGTATAAAAAATATTTGTACTAATAAATTTAAAAATAATAAAATAACAAGAAAGTTGCTATGCAAACTGTTCGTGTTCAACTTGGTATTTAATTCGATTTTAGCTCAATCGAATTGGTCGAGTTTGTAAGGGCCGAACTCAAACTAAGATTACTCGCTCCTGTTGATTCGAATAAACTGGTATTTGATATTTAATATATATTGGAAATAATTTGCATAAATTGTTTGACGCCTCATTATCAGATGAATTACTTAAATATATGAAATATAAATGAGTTATTCAAGAAATATAGAAATTGAACTACAAGCCTGTTTCCTTACTTAAGGAGGCTGTTAGAAACTCTTGGTATCAATGCTAAAAGCTTGATTTCAAAAATTATCGAATAAATAATGGTTCATTAACAGTTCATCTTCGGCTCGTTATTGAACTTATCAGCTCCCTCTTAGCTCGTTAACGAGCCAAACTTATCAGCAAGCTCGAGTTCGGCTCATTTACTCGCCTAATTACACGGCATTCCTGTTTTCACTTTGGGCCTGTTTGGTTAAGGGTGGAAGTGAAGAAGTGAGGAATGAGGAAGTGGTAATAATTTCCTTTGGAACTTGGTAATTGATTAGTAAGTTTTTTGGTGTTGGATGTTGTTAGGAAGTATGATTTGAAAAATGTTTTGTCTTTTTCGGTGTTTGGATGTTAATGTGAAAGTAGAAGTGGAAAAGTTGACCACAAAGTCGACCGTAAAATAATATTAAAATAAAATTAATTAAGAAAAATAAAAAATGGACTGTAACTAGAATGCAAGTGAGATTTACATGATCAAAAAATTAACTGTTTTGTGCTACAACTTATTACAAATGAGATTTACATGACCACAAAATTAACTGTAGCACTCTGGAAGTGAGGAAATAATTACGTAAAAGAGAAAAGAGAAAAGAAAAAGGGGTTTTCTTATTTCCTTTTCGGTGTTTGAATAGATAAGGAAGTGAGTAATTATATCCCTATTTCCTTACTTCCGTTCACTTCTTGCAACCAAACAACTCTTAGTCAAGTAGCAGACGGAAACCATTCTAGCTAGTTGCCAACTACACGAATATAATTAAAGTAAAGTAAAGTACAAGACTAGCCACCTAAGTTACTTTATATATATATGTTGCCTGTAAAACATTATAAAATCCCTCGTCACTTTCTCCTTAACTTTCAAAATTTATTTTTCCTTGCATCGTTGTCCAAATTCACCAATCAACGCGATAAATGCATCCCTGTAAGATATCTGTCCCGTGTAACAAACTTACGAATTTTATTTTAATTAGAAAATTAAAGGCTTTTGACCAGTTTAGTGTTGTTGCCAAGTTGTATTATCTTATATTTTAGATATTTTAATTTACTGAAATTTAGAGCTTAAACAAATAACAATATTCAAACAAATTTCAATATAAATCAAATAAATAAACAAAGAAAATAAAGCTTGCATGTGAAAAGAGCAGGCGTGCTAATCACTGCCCTTGAAGATAAAGACCGCCCTATCACTCGGACGTTGAAACGGTCGTGTCAACTAGAGATAATAGATCCTCCGGAATGTACTAGCACCCGGCGTGAGTGTGAGAATAGAACTTGTGCTGAGATAAGAGACAATTGCCTATTAGAGAAAATAAAATTTAATTTAAAACAGAAGAACAGAACTCTTCACGAGGAAAAGCTCAAGGAGGGAGAGAAGAGAGAACATAAAAGCTTGGTATGGTGTCTTTTTCTTTAGGTTAATATTCACAATCCCCAACATTTAGAACACATCAGAGGTAAGGTCTGAAAAGAAAGATATTTTCATTATCTATATTTTCAAGAAGAGACACAACTTCTTGCCTGCTTTAACATACCAATCTTTTAATTAGCACGTGATAATATCGAGTCAAGCCCAACAAATGACCAAAACTCCCTATATAAAGCTCTCTCTGTCAGCTAAAGGCTAACAAGCTGACATAATGTCATCCTCTCTCATGTTCATCCTTGTACTCTTCATCTCTTTCTTGGCCACCATTCCCTTCTCATCTGAAGCTCTTGATGATTCAGTGAAGGAAATTACACACATGCACCTCTACTTCCATGAGATCACCGCCGGTCCAAACAGAACCACATCCATCGTCGCCCCAACGAATTCATCTCTCTATGGATTCGGTGGTGTGGTGGCAATCGACGATGAGCTGAGGGAAGGGCCCGAGCCTACATCTAAGCTCATCGGGCGAGCCCAGGGAATCTTGCCCAGGGTGTCCAAAGAAGAGATAGCGTCTCTTGTGGCTGCGAATTTTGTATTCACGGAGGGGAAGTACAACGGGAGCACACTAGACGTGTTCGGGAGGGCCGTGCTGGCTTCAGACAGACGAGAGTGGAGCATCATTGGAGGGAGCGGGCAGTTCAGGCTCGCCCGGGGTTATGTCCTCGGCAAGAAGCTGAGTTCTCCGGCTGGTTCTCTTCTCATAGAGCTGGATATTTATGTCTTGCATAACAAAAATAAAATGGTTTGTATCCATCATAATTGTGTTCATTCGGAATAGTACGTTTAAAAAAAAAAATGCTTGTTTACTCTTATGCAAATAGACGTTGATTCTATGTACTAAATGAATAAGATGGATTAATTCTTATTCTTGATAGCATATTCATCCTCTACGAGGGAATTTGCTTGTCTTTAATAAAATAAATTTGTAAGGAAAAATGCTCTCTCTCTTCCCTAAGTAGGAGAGAGTGTCTCAATAAATGTTGGCACCATGCATTTGATTCTCTCCGTGCTTTTCTTTTCATTTGATATTATAAAAATACACTGCTTAGTGGAGGTTATCAATCTACTCTACATGGTATATAATACTCTGTGCATGTGCCTTAGCACATCTTTACCATTTGTATTGGTCAAAATTATTACCTCTGTGAGATCGTGATAAATAACAAATCTCACGGATTATAGAGGCCTCAGATTCGATCACATCCAGCTGATCTTACCTGACCACATGACTAACATGACAGTTACAACAACTTGGCACATAGTAAGTAATAACTGCAGATCTGAGTTGTATTCTCGCCAACACGATCCCCGAAGATCACACACGACGCTACCAATTACAGCTGGGGCGTTACGTACAGTTATGATGGAGGGCTGATCCATAGGTGGAGATCTCGCATACCACATCTCAACTCATCAACTCTCAGCTATAAGAGTCGATTTCTTCCTCCTTTGCAGATGATCGAACCCTAGATAATTGAACTTGTAATAGAGTATTAAGAAGTCATTGTAATCTCTCTAATTTAATGAATTCTCTCTTTTGCACTGTGATTTTCCCCTTTGGGGTTTTCACATAATTCTTTGGTGTTTGTTATTCATTTATTCTCCTAATTTACAATTTGAGTGTAGATAAATTTTTAAGAAATTTACCTCTATATTTTGGTGCTTTCATTAATAACTCTGAGTCCAGCTTAAATTTCTCCAAATTTCAAAACCCTTTCCTCCTAAAAAAGCCACTCCAAAGTCGCAATGGCCTCATCAAGGAGGAACTATTCCTGTGCCACCACCATAGTCAGCTCGGTCAACCACTGCAGGAGGCGCACGACATCCTGATCAACATCCTGCAATTCCTGACGTCCACATCAAAGATGTTGAGGAAGGATTGTCTTTCAAACCTACTGCACCAGGGGCAAGGGACAATGCTCCTGAGAACCAACTCATCCCGATGCTTTCTGTTCTTCAGAAGCAAATGGATAAACAATGGGCGGATGCGGCTCATGATCCTGAGAAGGCTACTTTCAAGAGAGAAGTAACACCCCGCCTCCACAACCAGTTGATCATCGAGATAGAGATGCTTCGTAAATCACAATCTACCAGAAACCAAAGGATAGAAGTGTCTCGCACTCTTCCATTTCTGCCACTGAGCACTACTCGAGCCGCCTGCACCAAGAGCCATTGGAGGCGCGACTGATCACTCTCCCCCAGTGGCAGTCAGCACTCTGAGAATTCTGGGTCACACAGGTCCCCGAAGGCGACTCGCGTGGAGGACATTGAGGAGATCGTCTGAAAGCAGGTTAAGAAAGCAAGTCAGGTTCTCTAGAAGGAGACAGAGCCTTGTAGATTAAACACCTTCGACTCTCCGCATTCTGAGGAGATCACTTCTTACTGCTTCTCGAAGAAGTTCATGATACCGAGCTTTGAGTGCTGATCGGAAGCGGCCAACCCCATTTAACACATGCGTCAATACCAGGATAAGATAGTAGTCTACTCTCACGAAGACTTACTCCTGAGTCGTGTGTTCACGTCCAATCTCCATGGCACTGCCTATTACTGGCTCTACACACTCTCGAGATAATCTCTCGGAGCTTTGAGGAGGTGAAGCAAGCCTTCTACCACCGGCACGCTTCCCAACGAGAGCTAAAAAATAGTAACCACCTCCTCACCATCAAAATGAATTCTGAGAAGAGCCTCAAGCAGTATATAGGTTATTTTTAGAGCCAAATGACTCTGGTGTATAACTGCAAAGACGACGTGGCTGTCTCCACGCTCATCACTGGGTTGCAAGTCACCCACTCCTTTTACAAGCATCTGGTGAAATATGAGCTTACCAAGATAAGGGACATCCTCACTCGTGCCCAGAAGTATATTCAATTGAGGATGTTACCCGAAGTTCTGCCAACCACTCTCCCAAGCGAGGTGTCGAAGTGAAGAAATAGAAAGCGCAACCTATTCCTTCGAAAAAGACAGCAAGTCGGGGGGTCGGAGCTGTTAACAAGCCCGCTCGAAACATCAAGGCCAACTGGTATGTAGCCAACTACACTCTATTCAAAGTCTCCATGGAATAGGTATACAGTGCCATCAAGGCCAAGGAGGTTATCAAGCGCCCGAGATGACTCCTGTCAATCTCGAAGGGACTGGGAGCCGTGGAGTATTGTGCTTTCCACGACGGTATGTAGCATCGTACCATGGAGTGTCGCTCTCTTCGGAGACAACTCAAGTAATTGATAAATCGAGGCTATCTCCAAGAGTTTGTCCTCACCCCAGGCAGCCCTCAGAGACCAAGGTAAAGAGGGGCCCCCGAGGTCCCGCAGTTGGAGAGCTAGGTCATCCAGTATCTAAAAATCAATGCCATCTTCAGTGCCTTCCCGATTGAAATCACCACCTCTCGAGAAAGGGCCATCTACATTAATGAGGCCCGCGGGAGCATGTACCCCACGGTGTTAACTAGCCCACCTCTGGTTCCTAGAAAGCCAATCTCTGACACATTAATTGTGCACTTCCCGCACAACGACGCTCTGATCGTCACTATGATCATCGACAACTGCCAAATGTCCAAGGTTCTGGTCGATGGGGGAAGCTCTGTTAACATCCTATAAGGAGGTACCCTAGACAGGATAGAGGACACTCTAGAAACTGCCTGAGCGATGATTATCCCTCAAATACATTCTCACCTATATGGGTTTGAAGGGAACAAAACGCACTCTCCGAGCACATTTTCGCTCTAAGTTCGCGCAAACCCCTATAACGTCATCATGGAGTTCTACGAGTTGGACGTGGATCCCTCCCACAACACAATACTCGAAAGACCCTAACTCCACATAATGAAGGGCGAAAAGTTCACTTATCACCAGCTGGTGCGGTACCCCACTCCAACTGGGATGACCGATAATAGAGGAGATTAGGCCGCACCCAGGACCATCTACGCTGCCACTCAGAAGAAGGCGAGCTGGAAGTCAAAGACTACGAATGTAGTCCCCGAGAAGATAGTTTCCGAGGAGGACCTTCCCGAGAGAAGAACCTGAAGAAGATTGTTACTAAATAGCAATCACAGTGCAGCAGAAGCTCAGACTTAGAGTCAAAAACTCCTGACAGTAGATCAGAGGGGGAGGCCAAATTATTCCATGCGAAACCCCTATCACCCAGAATGTGTTCTCTGGATAGGCACAGAGGTTTCTGCCCTAGAGGAGGATAAATTCAAGAAGTTTCTGTCTGAGACGTTTGATGTGTTCGCTAGGCCGAATGGTTTACGTAACAGCAGGCCATGAACTTCTCAGCTTCATGATTGCTTACTCGAGATACAATCAAATTAAGATGCATCCAAAAGAGAAAACCAGAAAAAAGGAAAAAAAAATATTACCTAGGCGTCCTGACGCCGACCTAGCCGCGGCTACCTAGGCGCAGATCTCCCCTCCTCCCCGCGGCTGACCTAGCCGCGGTCGCACATCCAGGGGGCAATAGAGCGAGGAGTTTGAGAGTGACGCTCTCCCAGGGCTGAATCTTCCATGGTTGATCCCTGCCTTGTCTCCTCTTCAGCTATTGTTCCCTCCTTTTTCTTTCCTCCTTGGTCTGCATTTTCTTGGTGACTCCCATCCCCTTTTTAGGGCTGGTGGGAACCGCTGGTGATTTCTCTTGGTCGACCACTTTGATTCTATGAGGTCGGGCACTAGATCCCGAGTTGGGATCTCTAAGGATGTTGATGGAAGGTTGTCGGAGGAAGATGAGGTTCCGCCGCCTGTCCATGCTCAGCAGAAGATCGTTGGTGTTACAGATGTGGTGCGGCAGCAGGTTAATGTTGATGTGCAGGTGGACGTTGCCTCTGAAT
Source organism: Agave tequilana (assembly GCA_038442645.1). Taxonomy (NCBI): domain Eukaryota; kingdom Viridiplantae; phylum Streptophyta; class Magnoliopsida; order Asparagales; family Asparagaceae; genus Agave; species Agave tequilana. The sequence continues at coordinate 30,726 of JAVJIF010026627.1, forward strand.
CTTCCGACTCTGAAGCTGCTGGGGATGCTGAGGGGAGAGGTGGGGATCGAAGGTTGTCGGGTTCCCACTTATTGCCGAAGACTGGTTAATCGGGGGTAGCCAAGGTGTTTGATGGAATGCCACAGTTAAACTCTGCTGATATTGAGAAGAATCGGGGGTTTGGTTCTGCTGTAATGGGTACACAGAAGGGGGCTGCTCCTGTTAAGAGAGCCCCGTGGGTTAACTTGTTCAAAGACAACCGCAACTTAGGCAAGGGCATCAAATTGGACATGGTGGATTCCGTGGAGGATACATTACATATTACGGATGAGGATGTTGATGATGTTGCAGAGATATGGGGATTTTGTTTAGTAGGCCTATTTTCAGGTCGCTTCCCTGGCATGGATGCGGTCAGGAATATTCGAGAGGGGTGGAAGGTTGATTGTACACACTGGATCCATCGTTCGGGATGGATAGTATTTAAATTTAAGTCGGAGGAGGATAGACTTAGTGTCTTGAATGGGGGACCATACTTTATCTATGGGAGAAGCTTGATGCTAAAGAACATGCCAAGGTGCTTCAGGTTTGGAGGTGAAGAGTTTGCTACAGTTCCGGTTTGGGTTCAATTACCGGACCTACCACTTGACTGTTGGAATGCCCGCGCGTTGAGCAAAATTGCGTCCAGAATTGGGAAACCAATCACCACCGATAAGATGACCTCAACTAAAGAGAGGCTTTCCTTTGCTAGGGTGATGGTGGAGGTGGATGCTTCTAAGGAACTCGTTTCATCGGTGGAAATTAAGCTTCCGACTGGTGACATTTATGACCAATTAGTGGTTTTCGAGGTCAAACCAAAATACTGTAAGAAATGCAAGGTGTTTGGTCATATTGAGGGTGATTGTAGCAAAATTTTGGAAGGGACAAAGAAATCTGCTTATGCGCCTAAGAGGATGGCCCGGCCAGGTGGGGTGGCTATGCACAAGAAGGGGGAGACTAGTGGGAATATAAGCGTTCCCATGGCACCAGCGGGCACGGCTGTGCCTATGGGTGCTCAATCGGTGAATCAGGATGATGTAATGATTGGGGGTAGTAAGCCTGGTAAGGGTAATACGGCCCCTATTCTACTGCCAGAAAAGTCTGTTCTGACAGGAGAAAATTCTACTGTGCCAGAACAGTCCGAGCTGCGACCGGTTGGAGTTGGATTGAAACGACTACCTGATGCGGGATTGGGACAAGCGGGGACCAGAGTTCTTAATAAAATGAAACAGAAGATGGGTCCTGAACTTCGTTCGGATGCGGCTGACAGTCTTCTATCCGAGGATGAGGGTATGGTTCGTTGCCGCCTTTGGAGGAATCTTCGGTCCAGATTAGGGAGCCAATCACTGTAGGTGGCAGGGAGAAGGAGACTGTGGTGGTGCCACAGGGTCGTCAGGCGGTTGTGAGGGAGAATCGAAAATTGACCGCGAAGGGTCTCAGTTTCGCTGCAGTATCTAAAGGAAAAGCGAAAGGAAAATCCCTTCAATTTTCCAAATGAGGCTGGCATTTTGGAATATCAGGGGGTTTCACCTACCCCTGAAACAAAAGGGTGTTGAGGCACTGGTAAGGAAGAGGGAGATTGGTTTACTGGCAGTCTTGGAGACTAAACTTTCGGAGTCTGGACTGGAAGTATTCATGCGGAGGAGGTTTAAAGGATGGAAGCAGGTCAACAACTTTGCGTCTCATGGTGGAGGTAGAATCTTAATCCTGTATGACCCATTGAAGATTCAGCTGGATACTCTGGAGGTCCTCCCTCAGATTATTCACTGCAGGGTGGTTTGTAAGGTATCATCTGTATCTTTCCTTGGTAGTTTTGTTTATGGATTCCATTCCATTGTGACTAGAAGGAGCCTATGGGAGAACTTAATTAGGTGGGGTGATACTCTGTCGGAGCCTTGGCTTCTGATGGGGATTTCAACAATATCTTGAGACATGAGGAGAGGGTGTGTGGTGCGGAGGTGTCACACTATCAATTTAAAGACTTTGCTGAGTGTTGTGATGATTTGGGACTGTCGGACCTACAGTTCACGGGATGTCACCTGACTTGGACCAATGGTACTGTCTGGTCTAAGTTGGATAGAGTGATGGCCAACCCACTTTGGCACCAGCGGGCCTTCTTCTACCATGTGGAATTCTTACCTTCTGGTTGTCTATCTGACCATTCCCCTGGAGTAGTTTCTTTGCTTGAGCGGCCCCGAACGGTGAATAGACCTTTTCGATTCTGGAATTTCTTGGCAGGTCATGAGGACTTTCGGAAGACTGTTAGATCTGGCTGGGATGTTGAGATTGTAGGTTCTCTTCAATTTCAGTTTTGTCGCAAGCTTAAGCTATTGAAGGTCCCGTTGAAACTTCTAAATGAGAGGAACTTTGGGCATATTGCTTCTCGAGCTGATAGGGCTAGGAAACTCCTTAAACTGGCTCAGGTTCAGATCCAATCTCAATTTGATAATTCTGAACTACGGGAGAAGGTTGTGGAGTTGCGAAAGAATGCATTGGCCTTATCTAAGGCGGAGATGGATTACTTTTTTCAGCTGGCTAAATGCACTTATGTTTCTAAATCTGATAAATGCACTAAGTTCTTTCACAGCATTGTGAAAAGAAACAAGGGACGGGGTTATGTGGCGGCTATTTCTAAGGAGAATGGTTCACTGACGGAGTCAACGGAGGAGGTAGCATTGGAATTTCTTCGATACTTCGAGGGACTTCTGGGTACTAGTTCTCAGGTTGAGCATGTTGACCCTCAGGTGCTTCAGTGTGGGGAGGTTATCTCCTATCATCAAGCTTGTGATCTGTTGAAGGAGGTTACCTCGGAGGAGATTAAGGAGGCGCTGTTCGGTATTGGGAATGACAAGGCCCCGGGTCCGGATGGGTATAGTGCACTTTTCTTCAAGACGGTGTGGGATATTATTGGTGTTCAGTTCTGTGCTGCCGTCAAGGAATTTTTCTTATCAGGATCTCTTTTAAAGCAAATGAATCACACTTTGATTGCTTTGGTGCCTAAATCTGCTCATGCTAATTCTGTGAGTGAATTTCGGCCTATTTCCTGTTGCAATGTGATCTATAAGGTGATTTCTAAAATTCTGGCTGAGAGGCTTCGACCTGTGCTCGGTGGAATTATTGATACTTCGCAATCTGCTTTTGTGGAGGGACGGAGTATGATTGAAAATATTCATTTGGTTCAAGAGTTATTGCGAAAGTACAACAGGAAGCGGGTTTCCCCGAGGTGCTTGATTAAAGTGGACCTCCGGAAAGCTTATGATTCGGTCTCTTGGGACTTCCTTGCTGAGGTGATGGCTGGTCTTAAGTTCCCGGATAGATTTATTGGCTGGATTATGCAATGTGTAACCTCTCCGTCATATTCTATTGGACTGAATGGAGGAATATGGGGGATGTTCAATGGGAAGAAGGGTTTGCGACAGGGTGATCCTTTGTCTCCTTTTCTTTTTCTTCTATGTATTGAATATCTGTCGAGGAGTCTAAAGGTGAGTACAAACAGTTTGGGGTTCAAATTCCACCCTCGGTGTGGTAAGCTTAGGTTGTCACACCTAGCATTTGCTGATGATCTCATGCTCATGGCTAGAGGGGACATTCCTTCTGTCAGTATTATTATGGATAGCCTCTGGGATTTTGGATTGAAATCGGGCTTGTGCGCTAATTTGCTCAAGTCAAGCCTCTTTACGGCGGGTGTATATGGAGAGGAACTTGTTCAAATGAGGCAATTGACTGGTATCCCTGTTGGTGTGATGCCTTTCCGTTATCTTGGTGTCCCGTTGGCGGCTCAGAGGCTGCAGTTGGACCATTTTGCACCTTTTGTTGATAAAGTAACTATGTATATCAACTCTTGGATGGCTTCCAGCCTTTCTTTTGCGGGTAGAGCTGAGCTTATCAGATCAGTGCTACAAGGAGTGGATTGCTTCTGGCTATCTATTTTTCCAGTCCCGGGTGCTATCATAGAGAGGGTAACTCGGCTGTGCAGGAATTTCTTGTGGCATAAGCGCCATCATCTGGTTTCTTGAAAATCCATGTGCTTGCCTAAATCGGAAGGTGGATTGGGATTCCGAGATTTGAAAACTTGGAATGATTCCCTGCTAGCAAAATCCTTTGGAACATTCACAAGAAAAAGGACACTTTATGGGTGCGTTGGGTGCATCATATCTACCTTAAAGGGGATATCTCTGCTTGGGACTGGAAGTGTATAAGGGACGACTCGCCTTTCTCAAGAGGCTAGTTGCGATTCGTGATAAATATGCCTTGTAGAAGGGTTGTTGAGGCGGCAAAGAGAAGGTTATCCTCTTGGGCGGTAGGTGAGCGGATGTGCATATCGCTCGGATATGAGTTTTTTCGACATAAGGGTTCCAGGCTACCTTGGCCAAGCTCAGTTTGGAATTCGTATGTCACACCAAAGCATGCTTTTACTCTTTGGCTTGCAGCGTGGAAGAGGCTGCCTACAAAAGATAGATTGGCCTTTCTTCAGGTTGAGGAATCGTGTGCACTCTGTGTTGGTAATAAGGAATCGGCAGATCATCTATTCTTTCAATGTTCCTTTTTTGCTATGGTTTGGAGATGCATTAGAGACTGGCTGGGTATCTCTCGGGGGATGTTGACTATCTCTAGTGCTCTAAAGTGGATAAAGAAGGAGGCAAAGGGTTCCAGTGGCAAAGCAAAAGCTAAAAAGGTGGCCCTTACTTGTACGGTTTACCATATTTGGAATGCTCGTAATAGGAAAATTTTTGAAGGCCAGACTCAGGAGGTGGTTTCTACCGTCTTCAAGATTAAGCTGCACATCTATAGGACTGTATTCACTTTGGATCCAAATGCCGCTGTGGACTTTTGAGGGATCTGGGATTTATGATAGAAAAGTGGGCTGTCAACAGAATTAGTCGACTATTAAGTGTTTATAGTCGACTACAATCATGTATAGTCGACTAACCTTTTTGGATTAGTCGACTCCTGTGGCAACAGAGAGGACGGATACATCCAGATCAACTTTTTAGTCGACTTAATTTTGTGATTAGTCGACTTGGTGCAGGTTTAGTCGACTGGGCTTTCTGACCTAGTCGACTTGGTGTAGGTATAGTCGACTAGTCTTTCTGACTTAGTCGACTATAGCAAAAACATATAATGTAGCTACATCCAGATCAACTTTCAAGTCGACTTGTAATTGGGGTTAGTCGACTACTATCTTAGTCGACTGATCTAATTGATAGTCGACTAATAGGACTTTGATTTGGGTTGTGGGGATACATTGTAATAGGCTAGTATGTCAGAATTTGGCAGTTTAGGGAAGGCTAATACTGTATAGCCGGTTTGGCTTTCAATCTGTATATTCAGGTTTGATAAATAAAATTTACATTCTCAAAAAAAAAAAAAAAAAAGATGCATCCAAAAGATGAGGACAAGATAGCCTTCACTACCAGCCAAGCCATCTACTGCATGCCCTTCGGCTTGAAGAACATCAGAGCTACTTTCCAGCGGATGGTTTATTAAGTCTTCAAAGAGCTGATTGGGAGCACAATGGAGTGTATGTCGACAACATGCTTGTGAGGAGTCTCTATCTCTCCGATCATGTGAAGAATTTAGGGGAGGCATTCGCTCCTCTCCAAAAATTTAAAGGGAAGCTCAACCCTGAGAAATGTACCTTTAAAGTAGCTTCTAGCAAGTTTATCCAGTATCTGGTCACTCAGAAAGAAATTGAGGCCAACCCTAGCCAGTTATCTCCCAGGTTGGAGATGAAGTCCCCAGCCACTATCAAGGAGGTCTAGATCCTCAACAATCTCCTCGCGGCCCTCAACTGTTTCCTCGGTAGATCAAATGACAAGTGCAACCATTCATCCTGCCATCAAGAAGAATGGAGCTGACATTTTTGGAATGATCAGTGCGAAGCAGCATTTAAAAGTCTGAAGGCTTATCTGGCGTCTCCTCCACTTCTATCGATCCACTTCCTGACGAAACACTGTTCCTCTATCTCGTAGCCTCTGACACTGTAGTGAGTGTATCTTTGGTTTGGAAAGATGAGGGCATCCAAAAGCCAGTCTACTATGTCAGCAAGGCCTTGATTAACGCTCAAACAAGATACACAAGGATTGAAAAGCTCATGTTCGCTCTCTTCATCACCACGAGAAAGTCAATGCATTACTTTTAGTTTTTCTCCATCGTCATACTGACAGAATAGCCACTGAGGACCATTGTTGGAGAATCTCGAGGCTAACTGTAGAATTACGAAGTGGGTCACAGAGATCAAACCCCTAGGAGTCACCTTCGAACCGAGGACAATGATCTAAGATTAAATCTTGGCAGACTTTATTGTTGATTTCACACCAGGATCTCAACCATTGAGCAACCTCTTGAAAGGATGGATATTGAATAGACAGAGCATCAAATGATAAGGGCGTTATACTTAGGATAGTCCTCACTATCCCAGAAGGATCCCTCATCGAGTAGTCTTACTCCCTCGGGTTTTGAGCCACCAACAACGAGGCTGAGTCTGGACCAATCATTGCAGGTCTCAAGATGGTGACTACCTTTATGGTCACAAAGTTTGAAGTTGTTGCGATCCACCACTCATAATGAGTTAAATCGATGGAGAATACATAGCTAAAGATGATCGGATGGCCGTGTACTTGAACATCATCATGATTTAGAAAGTCATTGCGACTTCAAGCAAATCTCAAGATCCGAGTATAGCCACGCAGACTCCCTGGCCATACTAGCCGCAGCCATCAACTTTCAATTTAGATGCGAGATTCCTATCAAGCACATCCCGAAACTGAGCATTCACAAGCCCGACCAGGAAGTCTTGCATCTAGATTTATCTCTTGGGTGAAGAGACCCTATAATATCTTTTCTCAAAGATAGGATTCTCCCCGATGACAATGTCGAAGATAGAAGTTGAAGCATCTCACCTTCAGATATGTACTCCTAGGAAAACTTATATACAAGAGGTCATATCTGGACTGCACTCTGACCCATACTTAAGGTGCTTCGGGCCAGAGGAAGCCAAAAGGATGATACAGGAGATCCATGATGGTGATTATGAGAACCACATGAGAGGTCGATCTCTTGCCCATAAAGCCATCATCCAAGGATACTACTGGTCGAAAATGTTTGATGAGGCTAAAGGGTACGTGAAGAAATGCCCACAATGTCAGAGGTTCTTCAAGCAGACTCAGCACGGAGAACCATTTACATCAGGCCCTCACCCTGACGACATCTCGAGTGTCTCAATAACAAGCACCGGGCCCTCACCTAGATGACTACTTGGAGAACCGCCTACATTGGGCCCTCACCATGATGATATCTTGAGTATCTCAATAGCAGGCACTAGGTCCTTGCCATGATGACTACTTGGAGAACCGCCTACATCGGGCCCTCGCCCGGATGGCATCTCGAGTATCTCAATAGCCTATAGCAGGGCCTCACCCTGACAGCTACCCTTCTCGAAGAGTCTCCTAAAATACGGAGGCTCGAGCAATGACCAATATCGGGTTCTCTCCCTGACGACAAAGTCTACGCGGAGACTCTTCTGAAAGGTTAAAGTCTTTCCTATGGTTCTTATAGCCGGGCCCTTGCCTTGACGGCTACGTGAGGAACAACCTACAACAGGTCCTCACCCTCATGGTTACCCTTTCTTGGGGAGTCTTCTAAAAGAGGAATGCTCGCCCAATGGCCTATCAATTTCTCATCCAGACGGCCAAGCCGACACGAAGACTCTCCTGAAAGGTTGTCCCAAGGCCTTATAGCCTATATCGGGCCCTCCCCATGACGGTCGCTAGGTGAGTGACCTATACCTGGCCGTCGCGCTGATGTCTACCCTTACTCAGAGATTCTCTCACAACGTAGAAGTTCTCCTGTTAGCCCCGACAATGGTCAAGTGACTCCAACAACTGTCAACACGTTCTAGTCCGACTACTTGGGTTTTAACGCAATCAGATGAGCGAGTTGTACCAATATTAGAAAGGAAAAGGCCTGACATAGAATCAAACATGATTAGCCCAGTGTTATGGATCAAACACACATCCAGAAAAATTAAGACTCGGGCAAATACAACATGTTATTACAAATTTGGGGATATAAAAGAAGTACAAATGGATACAAATACTGAAACAAGCGGTCTGTGGTTAGCACCTCCTGTTCGGGCCACCACCTCCTCGACTATAGCAGTCCTGAGGATGAAGCTTGCTCACTTCAAAATGCAACTCTTTGTTCTCTTCGAATAACTTGTGGTAGAGATCATCTTTTTGACGGACCTCTCCTCAGAGTCTCTTTATCTCGCGCTCATTCCGCTCTGAACCAGCTCTAACTCTCGGACCACCTTACTTTCAGCGCATGAGTTTCCTCCTTCTCTTGAGTCGACAGCTACTGAAGAAAGGCAATCTCCAATTTCTTCTCAAAGAGAATCTTCTGAATCAGTAATGTCATCCATTGTCTTCTTCAATTGTTCCAACCTCACTAGGAGGGACACTATAAGTTGGAGCTTTATCTTGTTCAGTACTCTTAGATCCATGGACAGGTCGGGGTTCTCTTTCTTCAGCTCTTTCAGCTTCTGCCTCTTCAGACCATCTGTCTATCCATTTGGACACCATCTCCATAAGCTCGCTCACCACCAACCGATGGCGGGACAGCTCATGCTCTAGATGGAAGATGAGGCTGTTATGTATTGATATCTCCATATGGGGCGAGAGGCTAGGCATAGAACATGTTGGCCCAAGGTTACGATCCACCAGTTTTATGGTTTTGATGATAACAAAACATATGTGATTATTTGTACTAATCAAGTTCAGGTGGTTAAGTCTTTTTCAGGGTTCTAGGGATTCAGGGAGTTTCTTCATATAAAGGAAGGTGTTGGAGACTCAAGAAGACCCAAATACGGGATCAAAGCTCAATACACCCAAACATTGCTAATAGAGAAGCCCGGTTGAAGACCTTGTAGTCACCTAGAGCCTTTTAAGATTTTAGTATGTTAAAGTGTAGAATATGATAGTAACGCTCAAGGAGTTACAAACACAAAATACACGTTTTCAAATATACAAGTTTTTGGGTAGTATTGGTATCTTTGCATGTTTAGTATTGATACATATTTCATAATTTTTTCAAATTTTCATATCAAGTTTAGAACATGTATTTCATCTCCCATACTATGCTACATCACCCTTAAATCAATACAAAATATTTTGAAAATTGTTTTAAATTCAAAAACCTATTTTTAGACTGTTTCAGGCCACACCAGTCAAACAGCCCAGTCGACCGTTGCCCATTACAGGCCAGAACGGTCGACTGGCCAGTTGACCGGGCCTTTGGCCAAGAGCGTGCACGTCTGTGCATGTTGTCGGTCGACCGACCGGTCGACCGCCAACCCTTACGGTCTGACCTGTTGGTCGACTGGTCGGTCTTGCACTGAGCTAAGGATAGGTGTACAGGGCCATCTGTAAATACACCTAGAGGGGGGTGAATAGGTGTACGGCTAATCTAATGAAAAATGGTGTGAAATTAAAAACTAATTACAACACACTTAGTGTAACCAAAGAGTGTAGCCAATTTTCGGTGAAGGGCTCTGGATTAACTCCTCTAGATTCCTTTTAAATAAGAGTTGAGGTGCTATTTGAAGCTCTCTTGGTTCAACACAAGTGAGGCAAACAAATAATAACAAGCAAATATGATATGAGCAATATGAATCAATGCAAGCTATAAAAGAGAGAGAAAGAGTTTAGAGATAGTGGATTAATCGCAAACACCAAGATATGTTTCGAGGTTTGAGCCACTGCTCTACGTCCCCGCCTTCACACAGAAGGATTTTCACTAAATCGTCCACACAGGACTTCCCACACAGGGAACCTCCACTGAGAATTTGGGTAATACAAATTAGGAGTATACAACTCCTCTCTCCAACAAACACAACCTCTACACAATAGGCAAGGCACAACAACAATCATCTCTACACTTAAAAGGATGGGCACTTAGCCAAACAAGATCAACCTCTCAATAGAGGGATAGGCACAAAACCAACACAATCACCTCTCACTAGAGGGACAAGGCACAAAGCCAAGCAACCACAATCACCTCTACACTTAGAGGGATAATAACCAACTCAAACACTCCTCTACAATCACCTCTACACAAGAGGGATACCAACACAACCTCCACAATCAGCTCTACACTTAAAGGGATACCAACAATCACAAATAAAAGAAGGTTTATGACTCTTGGTGGTCTCACTAAATCACAAATCAATTTTCTCACGAAAAATAAGATCCTAATAGATAGGATAGATAGATAGCTCAAGTATGAGAAAATAAAGTGTTTGGAACAAAGAAAAATACTTGGAAAAATCTCCAAATAGATATTGAAATTAAGATCAAAAAACAATTCCTAAACGACACTCTTTTCTTTGAATTTTCCAACACTTTAAAAACAAATAAAAATAAATCTTTTGGCACAAAAACTCTTTTAAACTTGTTGCTAAAATACTTAAGAAGATGAGAAACTTTTGCTCTAAAAAACCATGAAGAAACCAGCTCAAGAGATGGGTATTTATACCCTCTCAAAAATTTGCCTGTTGCAGTCAGGAAAGGGAAAAACTGCCCTTCCGGTGGACCACCCGGTCAAACGGCCAACAGTCATTTTTATGACCGCTGTGCCTCCAGTCGACCGCCCGATCGATCGGGCCAAAGCCATCGGTCAACCGCCCAGTCGACTGGCCCCCACCCGAGAGTGGGGTGCTTTCAGTCGGTCGACCGCGCGGTCGACTGGGCTGGGCTTTTGTGCACATCCCGTGCACATCAGTCGACCGTACCGATCGACTGACTACTGGTCGGGCCGGCCGGCCTGTCGACCGCCAGTGCAGTTAGGCTGGGATTTTGGGTATTGAAAAACTTATCTTTTTAACTTCAATTAAATCCCATAAAATCACATAAATTTCACAAAAATAAGTTCTTATAAGATCTTTGAATAACAAATATGTGTGACAAAAAGTCAACACATATTATACACAATTTGAATCATTTTTGTGATATGAAAATTTGGCTTAAACACAAATCGGTATTTTCCAAAACTTGAATTTTTTAAAAATGGAAAACCGTTTTCTCCAAAACTCGTATGGATACAAAAACATGATATTTAAACAATTTTGAAGCATACATATATGGATAGAATCCATATACATATAAAGATATCTATCTATGTTTTTGACAAGAAATCAAAAATCGGTTAAACCGAAAACAAAAACTAATAAGCTTTAAACTTGTGTGTGTATGTGAACTTAAGCATATCAATACTATCTAATCTTTACACAAGATCTAAATACAATCTAAACTAAACAAACCGAGGTCTTCTAATCTCCAAGCCGACTCGATCCAAACACGATCCAACGAGGTTGACTCCAACTGAGTGCTAGATGCGATCTTGACATGCGAGCTCTTGAATCAACACGTGTAAGCTCCAAAACACCTTTGTTGAAGCTAAACACCTGCTAAAATCTTGATCAAATATCTGAAACTAAATATCACAAGATTATTAATAAACAATAACTACATGAGTTAATCATCATCAAAACTAGAGTGATGGGCCTCTGGGCCAACACCATCTAGGACAAGGGGTTTATCAAGCGCTCGAGACTACTCCCGTCAATTTTGATGGGACTGGGAGCCATAGAGTATTGTGTTTTCCACGATGGTATGTGGCATCGTACCATGGAGTGCCACTCTCTCCAGAGACAACTCAAGTAATTGATAAATCGAGAGACAACTCAAGTAATTGATAAATCGAGGTTATCTCCAAGCTTTTCTCCTCAACCCCAGGCAGCCCTCAAAGACCAAGGTAAAGAGGGGCCCTCGAGGTCCCGTAGTTGGAGAGTCAGGCCATCCAGTATCAAAAAATCAATGCCATCTTCATTACCTCCCTGATTGAGATCACCACCTCTCGAGAAAGGGCCATCTACATTAATGAGGCCCGTAGGAGCAAGTAGCCCATGGTGCTAATTAGCCCACCACTGGTTCCTAGAAAGCCAATTTCTGACATATTGATTGTGCACTTCCCACACAACGATGCTCTGATTGTCACTATGATCATCGACAACTGCCAAATTTCTAAGGTTCTGGTCGATGGGGAAGCTCCTTTAACATCCTATAAGGAGATACCCTACACAGGATAGAGGACACTCCAGAAATTGCCTGAGCGATGATCATCCCTCAAATACAATCTCACCTATATGGGTTTGAAGGGAACGAAACGCACTCTCCGAGAACATTTTCGCTCTAAGTTTGTGCAGACCTCTACAACGTCATCATGGAATTCTACGAGTTGGACGTGGAGCCCTCCCACAACGCAGTACTCAGAAGACCCTAGCTCCACATAATGAAGGACTTAAAGTCCACCTATCACTAGCTGGTGCGGTCCCCACTCCAACTGGGATGACCGATATTAGAGGAGATTAGGCCGCAGCCAGGACCATCTCCGCTGCCGCTCAGAAGAAGGCGAGCTAGAAGTCGAAGACTGCAAATGCAGTCCCCGGGAAGATAGTTTCCGAGGAGGACCTTCCCGAGAGAAAGAACTTGAAGCAGACTGTTACTGAATAGCAATCACAGTGCGGCAGAAGTCCAAACTTTGAGTTGAAAACTCCTGATAGTAGATCAGATGAGGAGGCCAAATTATTCCATGCGAATCCCTATCACCAAGAATGAGTTCTCTGGATAGGCACAGAGCTTTCTGCCCTAGAAGAGGATCAATTCAAGAAGTTTATGTCTGAGAAGCTTAATGTGTTCGCATGGTCCCCGACATATATGCGCTAGGTGGATCCCTTCATCATCTGCCACAAGTTGTCTTCCCTCTCTGAGGCCAAACTAATGACGCAGAAGACGCAAAAAATGAATGCATATCAAATTTGAGTCCTGAAAGATGAAATTGATCGACTCCTTATGGTCAGCTTAATCCAAAAGACAGTTTAACCCGACTAGCTCACCGATTCAGTTCCTATGAAGAAGAAAATAGGAAGTGAAGAGTCTGCATCGACTTTACTGACTTGAATAAGGCTTGCCCCAAAGATGCTTTCCCCTGCCCAGCTAGGCCAAATGGTTTACGCAACAGTAGGCCATGAACTTCTCAACTTTATGGTTGCTTACTCGAAATACAATCAGATTAAGATGCATCCAAAAGAGGACAAGATGGCCTTCATTACTAGCCATGCCATCTACTGCATGCCCTTCGGCTTGAAGACATCGGAGTCACTTTTTAGCAGATGTTAATGAAGTCTTCAAAGAGCTGATTGGGAACACAATGGAGTGTATGTTAACAACATGCTTGTGAGGAGTCTTTATCGCTATGACCATGTGAAGATTTGGGAGAGGCATTTGCTCCTCTCCAAAATTTAAAGCGAAGCTCAGCCCTGAGAAACGTATTTTCAAAGTAGCTTCTAGGAAGTTTCTCTAGTATCTGGTCACTCAGAAGGAAATCAAGGCCAACCCCAGCCAGTTATCTGCCAAGTTGGAGATGAAGTCCCCAACCACTATCAAGGAGGTCTAGATCCTCAACAATCTCCTCGCGGCCCTCAACCGCTTTCTCAGCAGATCAAATGACAAGTGCAACAATTAATCCTGCCATCAAGAAGAATGGAGTTGACATTTTTTGAATGATCAGTGCGAAGAAGCATTTAAAAGTCTGAAGTCTTATCTGGTGTCTCCTCCATTTCTATCCAATCCACTTCCTGACGAAACATTGTTCCTCTATCTCGTAGCCTTTTACACTGTAGTGAGCGTAGCCTTGGTTTGGAAAGATGGGGGTATCCAAAAGCCAGTCTACTATGTCAGCAAGGCCTTGATTAACGTTCAAACAAGATACACGAGAACTGAAAAGCTCATGTTCGCTCTCTTTATTAACACGAGAAAGTTAATGCATTACTTTTAGTTTTTCCCCATCATCATGCTGACAGAATGCCCACTGAGGACCATTGTGGAGAATCTCGAGGCTAACTGTAGAATTGCGAAGTGAATCACAGAGATCAACCCCTAGGAGTCACCTTCGAACCGAGGACAACGATCTAAGGGTAAATCTTGGCAGACTTTATTGTTGAGTTCACACCAGGATCTCCACCACATAGCAACATCTAGAAAGGGTGATCTTGAATGTAGACAGAGCATCAAATTATAAGGGTGTCATATTTGGGATAGCCCTCACTACCCCAGAAGGATCCTTCATCGAGTAGCCTTACTCCCTCAGGTTTTGAGCCACCAACAATGAGGCTGAGTTTGGACCAATCATTGCAGAACTCAAGATGGCGACTACCTTCATAGTCACAATTCTTGAAGTTCGTTGCGATTCACTACTCATAATGAGTTAAATCAATGGAGAATACATAACTAAAGATGATCAGATGGCCATGTACTTGAACATCATCATGATTTAGAAAGTCATTGCGACTTCAAGCAGATGTCAAGATCTGAGTACAGCCACGTAGACTCCCTGGCCATACTAGCCTCAGCCATCAACTTCCAATTTAGATGCGAGATTGCCGTCAAGCACATCCTGAAACTGAGCATTCACAAGCTTGACGAGGAAGTCTTGTATCTAGATTTATCTCTAGGGTGGAGAGAACCTATCATAAATTTTCTCAAAGATAGGATTCTCCCCGATGACAATGCCAAAGCTAGCAGTTGAAGCATCTTACCATCAGATATGTACTCCTTGGAAAACTTCTATACAAGAGGTCATATCTGGACTGCACTCTAACCCATACTTAAGGTGCTTCAGGCCGGAGGAAGCGAAAAGCACGATACAGGGGATCCATGATGGTGACTATGAGAACCAAATGAGAGATCGATCTCTTACCTATAAAGCCATCAACCAAGGATACTACTAGTCGAAAATGTTCGATGAGGCTAAAGAGTACGTGAAGAAATGTCCGCAATGTCAGAGGTTCTTCAAACAGACTCAACACGGACCTCCAAACTCTGAGGAGTCCCTATCCCTTCATACTGTGGGGACATGATGTGGTAAGTCCTCTTTCTCGTGTGCTGCGTCAGTTCAGATTCCTACTACTGGTCATGGATTACTTCATTAAGTGGGTGAACGCAGTGGTCCTCTTCGATGTCACAGGGTAACAAATTGTCAAGTTTCTTTGGCAAAATATCATGTGCCACTTTACGCTTCCTTATACCATCATCTACGAAGATGAGACTAACTTTGCGAGCAAGCAAGTGGCGAGCTTCTGATCCAAGTACAGGATCTCCTATCAGTTCTTCATCCCCTACTATTCACAAGGTAATAGTCAGGCCGAGATCAGTAATCAAACTATCCTTGACAGCATATGCAAGAGTCTCGATAAAGCAAAAGCAAATGGGTAGAGAAACTCCCCAGAGTGCTATGGGCATACAGGATTACCAAGGGCCTCCCGACGGGTGAGACTCCGTTCTTATTAGCTTATGCGATGGAGGCCATCATCTCTATTGATATTTGCATTCCAATACTCCGCACATGGGAAATGATCGGGACTAGAACACAATTCAACTTCACTTAGCCCAAGATCAATCAGAGGAGAAATAATGGGAGGCTCAAATACACATTGTCGCCTGTCAGCACCAAATCAAGGATGCCCATCACAAGAAACTGAAGGCCTGTGAATTTCAAGTTGGTGACCTATCTTGAAGCGAGTCATCCAGAGCCCCAAGGAGAGAAACACGGGGAAGCTCTGGCTAAACAGGGAGGGTCCATCATTGTGGTAGCCAGACGAGGCAATGGCTCATACACTTCAGTTGATAAAGACAGAAAAGCACTCGAAAAGCAACGGAATGCCTTTCATGTGAAATTATATTATATGTAACATCCATTTACATTCAATGAAAAATTCACATTATGTTTCATCTTTCTCAGCAATTTCGATTGTCTCGATAGAATGTACTAGGCTCTTGCCCTAACAACATCTCAGAGAACTACCTACATTAGCCCTCGCCTTGACGGCATCTCGAGTGTCTCAGGAGCATGCACCGAGCCCTCGCACTGATGACTACTCGAAGAACCACTTACATCGGGCCCTCGCCCTGATGGCATGTCGAGTGTCTCACAGCATACACTGGGTCCTCGCCCTGACGACTACTCGGAGAACCATTTACATCGGGCCCTCATCCTGACGACATCTGTAGTGTCTCAACAACAAGCACCGGGCCCTCACCTAAATACTACTTGGAGAACCGCCTACATTGGGCCCTCATCATGAGGATATCTTGAGTATATCAACAACAGGCACTAGATCCTCGCCATGATGACTACTCGAAGAACCGCCTACATCGGGCGCTCGCCCTGATGGCATCTCGAGTGTCTCAATAGCCTATAGCAGGCCCTTACCCTGACAGCTACCCCTTCTCGGAGAGTCTCCTGAAATACGGTGGCTCGCCCAATGACCTTTAGCGGGTTCTTTCCCTGACGGCCAAGCCTACGGCGACTCTTCTGGAAGGTTAAAGTCTTCCCTATGGCTTTTATAGCAGGGCCCTCGCCTTGATGGCTACTCGAGAAACAACCTACAGTGGGCCCTTACCCTCATGGTTACCCTTTCTGGGGAGTCTTCTAAAAGAGGAATGCTCGCCCAATGGCCTATCAATTTCTCATCCAGACGGCCAAGCCGACAAGAAGACTCTCCTGAAAGGTTGTCCCTATGGCTTCGATAGCCTATATCTGGCCCTCCCCCTGACGGTCGCTCGGGAAATGACCTATATCTGGCCCTCGCCCCGATGTCTACCCTTACTCGGAGATTCTCTCGCAACATAGAAGTTATTTTGTCAGCCCCGCCAATGGTCAAGTGACTCCAACAACTGTCAACACGTTCTAGTCCTGACTACTTGGGTTTTAATGTAATCAGATGAGCGAGTTGTACCAATATTAGAAGGGAAAAGGCCTGACATAGATCAAACATGATTAGCCCAGTGTTATGGATCAAACACACATCCAGAAAAATTAAGACACGGGTAAATACAACATGTTATTACAAATTCGGGGATATAAAAGAAGTACAAATGGATACAAATGCTGAAACAAGGGGTCTGTGGTTAGCGCCTCCTGTTCGGGCCACCACCTCCTCGGCTATATCAGTCTATAGGATGAACCTTGCTCACTTCAAAATGCAACTCTTGGCTCTCTTCGAATAACTTATGGTAGAGATCATCTTTTTGACGGACCACTCCTCAGAGTCTCTTTATCTCGCTCTCATTCCGCTCCGAACCAACTCCAACTCTCGGACCACCTTACTTTCAGCGCATGAGTTTCCTCCTTCTCTTGAGTCGACGGGACTGAAGAAAGGCAATCTCCAATTTCTTCTCAGAGAGAATCTTCTGAAAATCAGTAATGTCATCCAATGTCTTCTAAGCTGTTCCAACCTCTCTAAGAGGGAAACTATAAGTTGGAGCTTTATCTTGTTCAGCTCTCTCAGATCCATGGACAGGTCGAGGTTTTATTTCAAAAGCTCTTACAGCTTCTGCCTCTTCTCAGACCATCTGTTTGTCCACTTGGACGCCATGTCCATAAGCTCGCTCACCACCAACCGATGGCGGGTCAGGTCACACTCCAGATGGAAGATGAGGTTGTTATGTATCGATATCTCCATATGGAGCGAAAGGCTAGGCATAGAACTGTTGGCCCAAAGACCCATCACTCTAGTTTTGATGATGATCAACTCATGTAGTTATAATATTAATGATCTTGTGTTTGATTAGTCTCATATTTGTGATCAAGATCTTAGTTGGTGTGTAGCTTCAACAAAGGATTTAAAGTCAAGTTTTTGGAGCTAGCACGGTTGATTCAAGAGCTTGTGCATCAAGACCACATCAAGTACTCAAGAGGAGTCGAGCTCGTTGGATCAAGTTTGGACCAAGTCAAGAAGATGAGAAGACTTCAAGTGAAGACTTGTGTCTAGATTTGTTTTTATAAGATTTTGTTTTTAGATAAAATGTAAAGGATAGAATAGTTGGTGGATTGCTCAAGTATACCATACACACACACACACTCTTGATTTAGTTATGTTTTTCATAAAAGATATTTCATTTTAGAAAAGACTTTTTATTTTGGAAAAATATCGGTTTGATTTATAGAATTCAAAGTGATATGTTTTAACCAAAATCATATTTAGTGCTTAATGTCAAAAACATAGATATTTCATCATGTTTGTGTAGTGGATCATATCCATACACTCTATACTTTAAAAGAGTTTAAAATATCTTGTTTTTGTATTTAGAGAAGTTTGGAAAAATAAGTTTTAGAAAAACCAAGTTTGAAAAAATACAGTTTTCGTTTTTAGCCAAAATTTTCAAGTTACAAAAATAGTTCAAATTGTTTGTAACATGTCTTGATTTTTCTCAAGCATGTTTGATTTTCAAAGTATAATGTTAAAACTATTTTTGTAGATTTTTCATGATTTTATGGGATTTTATTTGAGCCAAAATGACCAAGTTTTTGATTCCCAAAAATCCCTGTCTGGCTTCAGTCGGTCGACCGGGCCGGTCGACCAAGCTTGAAGTCAGTCGACCGGGACGGTCGACCGACGTGTACAGAATGTGCACGCCAGTCTGGCTGGAGGGCCGGTCGACCGACGCCCCAACGGTCAGATTTCTGACCGTTGGCGGTCGACCGGGCCGGTCGACCGCCAGCCGCAAGGGCAGATTTTTTGCCCCAACGGCTAGTTTTTCTAGCCTATATATATGGGGGGTTTGTGGACTGTTTTACACAAGTTTTAGAAGAAGTTTTTGGCTAGTTTTTCCTACTCATTTCAGTGGTTATATCCACAAGTTTTAGAGCCAATATTTCCAAATCAAAAGAGAGTTTATCAAGAGTGTTTCAAAAGAGATTTTCTTGTGTTTTTCACCATAGATTCAATCCTTGTTTTCTCACACAACACTTGAGCTATTCATTGCTATATCTACCTATAGGGATATTTATTGTGAGAAGATTTTAGGTGATCAAAGTGTTGTGATCACCAAAGTTCAACTTTGTACTTTGAAGAGGCGGACGGTTGTGTTCGCGGTGTTTCGAGTTCGTGTGTGAACTCGGTGTTTGAGGTGCGGCCTCGTCGAGCTAGTGGGCTTGCGGTGTGTTCTTGCGGGAACAAGAGAGGGACTAGAGAGTCCAAGAGCTTGTAGGTGTTGCGGCACCAAGTGATCCGGTGGGATCGATTTTAGTGGAAATCCTTCAAGTGTGAAGGCGGGGACGTAGAGCAAGTGTGCTCGAACCTCGAAACAAATCTCCCGTGTTTGCGATTGCTCTCTCTATCTCTTACTTGTTTATATCTTGCGTGCTTATATTATGTTTATCTTTGTATGCTTGATATACATTGTGTGCTCATATTGTAGATGCTTGGGGATTGTTTGCTAACACTTGTATTCAACCAAGAGAGCCAACGTGGCACCTGAACTCTTATCTAGAGGAATCTTGAGGAGTTAGTCCAGAGCCCTTCACGGGAAATCCGGCTACACTCTTGTGTTATACTTGGTGTTTAGTTTAATAAGTTTTAATTAGCATAAATAGTTTTTTTAATTCCGCATTATTTGACCATTAGATTAGCCATCACCTATTCACCCCCCTCTAGGTGATTACAATTGGTATTAGAGCCAAGTGCTCTTGATTTGGGTCTAACAACCTAGAGTTAAAGATCCTCATTTTTTAGGCTAATCACAATATTTGTTTACACACACCATGGATTTTATGTCACCTCCCACCTTTGACATTCTTAACATCCAAACTTGGAAGGTTAAGATGTCTTTGTACCTCAAAGCCTTAGGGATTCATTTTTATTTTTCTACTACTAGAGATTTATATTGTTTAAATGGAAATAATATTGAGGCTAATGCAAAAGCCATACATGCTTTAAGATCTATCCTAAATGATGAATATTTATCTTGGGTTTCTAACATTGACTCGGCTTTTGTACTATGGAACTCCTTAATCTCCCTTGACAAAAAAGAACAATATTATGCGGGGAGCGACTCGGATGTTGGAAGTGACGCTTCCAACATGTGCTACATGATCCAAGGGGATAACCCCCTTGAGGTAACTACCGAATCTGAGGTAGAAGAAGATAATGATATGTCATATGATGAGCTTACATCATTTTGTCAACAATTACTTGAAAAATATGACATGCTTAAAAAGGATAACAAGAAAATGAAAAATAAAATTGATTGCATGTTAAAAGAAAAGGATTCATTTGAAAATATTTTAAAAGAAAATGAGTCTTTTAAAACTAAGATTGCATGTTTTGAAAAAGAAAATGAAAATTTGAAAAATGAAAATGTTTCCTTAATGTCTAAATTAAATGATTTTTATGAAGGAAACACTACTTTGAAAAATAAAATTGTTTTGGTGGAAAAACAAAAAGAAGTTGCTTTAAATGAAAACACTTCTTTAAAAAGAAAAATGGTTGAACAAGAAAAAGAAAAAGTTTCGAAAAGAAAAAGAAAAATGATTCTCATTCTCACCATGCTTTACATGCCACTATTAACCAAAATGAGATTAAAACTTTAAAAAATAAAATAAATTGTTTAAGCTCAACCTTGAGCAAATGTGCATTTAATCATAAGAAATTGAAAATCTTGTTTTTAAGGAAACAAGTTCCACATGTTCATGCACCTCATCCACATCATGCATATGCACATCTTGCACATCATGACCACCCCCACACTCATATGCATCCTAAGGTGTACAAATGTACACATTGTGGCCGCAAAGGCCATTTAGCAAAGTTTTATTTTGATAAGTTACATCATATTAATTTTGCTAATAACAAAAATGTTTGGGTTCTTTACAAAGCTAACCCCCAAGGACCCAAAAGAAAATGGGTACCAAAATCTCCACCTTGTGTTTTTGATGTAGGTGCGGGCTCTCACAAAACGTGAGAGGGATGGTGCCTTGGTAGTGGATGTATGGACTTGATGGACACATATTTGATGCACCGCTATCAAGGAGGTTTGGTGGGATGACCATCATATTTTGGAGAATTAGAGCTTAGTTCTTTATTTTTGGTAACTATCTCTAAACTCCTACTTTAGTTTACATGCTTTTCATTGATGATTTCTTTAGCATGTTCATGTTTTGTGCTTCATGTGGTAAATACTAGTTTAAATGTAGTTTTTATCAAAACTTGGATGTATACCTGTAAAAGTAGTGAGCAACAAATTGATTCATATATGTTTGCACTTCATTGTTCATTTGTACTCACTATATGCACATGTATAGCCTAGTTTTGATGATTTTCTCATTTACACTTGTTTTGCCTATTTTCATATTTTACTTCATGTATATGTATTTTGAATTCAAATCTAATAAATATACATGTATACCCCATGAGTCATTTGCCTTCATGCAATTTACATTATTGACTCTTTTTATGTTTGGGATATGTATGCATATTGTTAGGATTGAATAAAAACATACATATACCTAGAAGTTTGTTTTTAAGATGAAAAATGAATTTTTATGATTTTCATCTTTATATGAAAAATGAATTTTCATGATTTGTTTAATAAAATGATATACATGTTTTGAGCTTTATTGATTATCTTCATGGAAAATGCTAATTACATAATTTTTGTACACTCACACTTTATTTGTTTGTTCATGACTTTGTTTCATGATTATTTTTTGAGCCTTATAGATTTTGAGTGTCACTTCTTGTGTATTTAGTATGTTTCATGATAGACATATATTTTGGTTTCATGTTTTTGAAGGATCTTTAACTAGTTTTTCAAAAATTAATTTAACTAGTTATTTATTCTTCAATTTGGTAGGTTATGAGTTATATACTTGATCTCAATTGATATTTTTTTTGTATATACTTATATTTTGTTTCCTATATATGTA
Source organism: Agave tequilana (assembly GCA_038442645.1). Taxonomy (NCBI): domain Eukaryota; kingdom Viridiplantae; phylum Streptophyta; class Magnoliopsida; order Asparagales; family Asparagaceae; genus Agave; species Agave tequilana. The sequence goes on from JAVJIF010026627.1 coordinate 52,563, forward strand.
TGCTTCATTTCAAATAATATCAATTTCTATTGGTATTTTCATTTTCATACATATATATGAATTATTTGTGCTTGAGTTAAAATCGATTTATATATTTAAAGCACAAAGTTTGTTTATGCTAAGCTTCATGTAAAACTTTATTTTCAATTGACATTTTAATAAGCTTATGCATTATTTTAAATTGATATCAATATGTTTCAATTTCAAATTTGTTATAAATTTCAATTGGTATCAATATGTTTTACCTATTTAAAAAAATTTAAAATTTGTAATGTTTATTTACAATTGGTATCTTAAAATTGATTGTTTACACGTGGTAACATTAAAAAAAAAAGTGTTTAATTGATATCTTAAAATATGTTTTTCTAAGATATCTCAAAATTTGTTTTATTGGGAAAAATTCAAAAATTTGTTTTTAATATGGAATTTTGAAAATTAAAAATGTTTTGATTTGTATTGCCTATATGCAAGGAGAGCTTAACATCTCTTCTACATATATATTCATGTTGAGTGTATCTTATATTGAAGAGCTTGACAACTCTTCTTTATGCGGTACACGTGTGTAGGGGGACCTTCACATTTCCTCTTATGCATTGCATATTATGCGTTATGTGAATTATGGCTTGTCATCCCTCTTTCATGTAATGTATATATGTAGGGAAGTTAACTTAGCGTCTTCCTCTTCATGAATGTATATCACATATATCTCTTTATTGGTTGATTTGATTTCACCTCTTTGTTGATTTTTGTTTTTGACACAAAGAGGGAGAACGTTGTTTTGTTTTTACTTTAACCCCTTTGTTGATGATTGACAAAAAGGGGGAGAAGTATTTGGTATATATGCATGTTTTCCTTGCTTTATTCATAAAGGGGAGAAGGATTTATGTTTATGCATATATATTTTGTTTTGCAAATAGGAGAAAAAGAATTTGATTTGTTTTATACTTGATTGGCATGTATATCTCCTTATATTTGCATACATGTTTATGAGCTTTCATTGCATATTTATTTGTTTATTGCTATGCATGAGTTAAGGGGAGCTTCCTTGAAGCTTTACTTTAATTAATGCATATATAACTTCATGAGTTTTGTCATCATCAAAAGGGGGAGATTGTTGGCCCAAAGACCCATCACTCTAGTTTTGATGATGATCAACTCATGTAGTTATAATACTAATGATCTTGTGTTTGATTAGTCTCAGATTTGTGATCAAGATCTTAGTTGCTGTGTAGCTTCAACAAAAAATTTAAAGTCAGTTTTTGGAGCTAGCACGGTTTGATTCAAGAGCGTTGTTGGACCTGCTCTGATACAAATTGTTGGTCCCGATATGATGCCAATTATGGATCTAAAATACGAAGTCAACACTCACAAGAATATTAGTATAAAGGAAATAAATATACTTGCAAATAAAGAAAAACAAATCACAGAAAAGTTAACAAACGCAAACATGTGTGATTTATCCTGGTTCGGTCCTTGTGACCTACATCCAGTCCCCAAGCCTCCCACTTGAGATTTTCCTTTATCCTTGACTTTGTACACCCAAAATTGTTGGCCCAAGAGGTTACACTCTCTTGTTTTGTATTTTGATGATGACAAACCAATAAGAGCTATTTGGTACTAATGAATTTGTTCAAGATAAGTTTCAGGTTTTGTACCATGTTTGGAGACCATTGGCTTAGCTTTTGCAAGAACTTCTAAGTTTCACATAGCAAGGAAGGCAAATTGCACAATCAAGGAAGGATCATAGAAGAGAAGGCACAAGCAAAGTATTGGATGGCTCAAAGACTTGAAGATTGCTCAAAGAGTATTTAATCATTGTATTTTTAGTTTTATAGTTTGTTAAAGAATAGTGGATAGATTTGAAGCTCTATCACACACGTTTTTGCGCACATGTTTATTCCAAAATGTTTACTTATAATTTATACAAAAATATTTTGTTTACAAGATTTGGCCTACAGATATATATTTGTGTTTTATACAAATCTATGTTCAAAACTATTTTTGTCAAAATCAAAATCCCCTTTTATTTTCTCTTCAAAATCCTGATTTTTGACCTGAGCCAGTCGACCGAACGGTCGACCGGACCTATGACAGGTTTGGCCGGTCGACCGTCCCAGTCGACCGTGGCTCTGGCTGTGCACGTATCTGTGTGCACGTTGTATCGGTCGACCGACCGGTCGACCGACTGTAAGCAACTTTGCTCTCGGTTAGATTGGGTCGACCGGGCGGTCGACCGCTGGCCTGCAACGGTCACATTTTTGAACTTGCGGTCGACCGACCGGTCGACCGACAGAGCCGTTTGAACAGTAACGGGCATTTTTTTCTGAGCTGTTTATTTTTGTCTTTTTCTCACTTAAGTGAGTTTAAATGACTTGCTTTGGGTTTAATACATTCTGATTAGCCTTAAACATGTTTTATCTTCTAACCCTAACCCTCTCCTATAAATAGGGGTGTTTGGGGAGAGATTGGTTCACCTAATCATTACAAGAAAAATTCAAAAGTTTAAGGCATTCAAAAGAGCTTGGTTTTTGGTTTTTGTGCTGAAATTTCTCTCTCATTTTCTGAAGTATTTTTCAAAAGAACTCTCTGATTTCATTTTCTTTTCTCCTTGCACACAAGAGCTTCATTCCTACTCATTGTTCTCTAAGGACCTTTTGTAAGGGAAGAGACAATTGAAAGAGAGAGTTTGTGGTCTTTTGACTACTCAGAAATTCCTTGTACTTGAGATTGTGGAGTTGGGTACTCCATTGTATTTGTGATCTTTGTGATAGTGGAAGGAGCTAGAATCCTTCTGGGGAAGGCGGGGAGTAGAGCTGGGTGCTCGAACCTCGATAACATATCTTTGTGTTTGCGATTTGTTTACTTTTCCTTGTCATTACTTATTGCTTGAGATTGTCATTGCCATATTCATTTTCATTCATATTGTCAATCATTATCCCATACAATAAGGTTGCATTGCGCACCACTAACTCATTTTACGAGGAAGCCGGAGGAAGGAGTTCAGAGCCCTTAATAGGGAATTCGGCTCTTAGTCTTGTTTTGGGAGATTGTTGCATTACATTTGCATCATTATTTTTAAATTGCTCTTTGATTAGCATCATCACCTATTCACCCCCCCTCTAGGTGATTTTCAATTGGTATCAGATCTTGGACTCTAGGTTTTGGCTTAACATCCATAGAGAGATCCTTAAAATTTGCTAATCAACATTTCTCATTTCATTCATTCATCACTAGTAAACATGGCCGATAACATTAAATCCCCACCTAAATTTGATGGACTCAACTTCCCTATTTGGAAGGTTAGGATGACTATCTTTTTGCAATCATTAGGTAGTTTAGTGGCTAAGTCCTTGACCAAACCCTATATAGCACCCGATAGTGATGAGAGCACATGGACCGACTTCAACTTTAGAGAATATGAGGCTAACTCCAAGGCCCAAAACTCCCTTTTAACCGCCTTGAATGAGGATGACCTTACACGGGTAATTCATTGCCAATCCGCCTATGAGATTTGGCAACACTTATTGGTCACACATGAAGGGACTTCACAAGTCAAGAGAGCTAAGATAGATCTCTTGAGGTCTCAATTAAAATGCTTGATGATGAATCTATTGATTGTATGATTACTAGATTCACTAAATCACCAATGGTCTTTCTTCCTTAGGTGACGTCATCTCCAACGATCAAAAGGTGCGCAAAGTGATTCGGGCTCTTCCTCCATCTTCGGAGATAAAGGCCACCACCTTGAAGGAATTGAACGACAAAGATGAGATGGACATCATTAGTCTCATTGGGAACCTAAAGACCCATGAGATGGAGAAGAAAGCAAGAGAAGAGGCCGCTCCAACAAAGAAGAAGTCCTTAGCTTTCAAGTCTTCATCCACTCTTGAAGACGATGAAGAAGATGAAGAAGAAGATAAGGAGCTCTCCCTCCTTGTGCGAAATGTCAAAAGGATGTACCGGAGGAACAAGCTCAACTTCCGGAGAAAATTTGAAGGCAAAGAGGAGAGGAAAATTATATGCTACAATTGCCGAAAGCCCGGACACATCATGGCGGATTGCCCGTAGTTCAAGAAGAAGATGACCTCCTCCTTCAAGCCAAAGAAATCGGAAGAAAAGAAAGCGTATAAGGCAACTTGGGATTCGGAAAGCGAGTCCGAGGAAGAGGCGGATGTAGCAAATATGTGTTTCATGGCAAACACACCTAAGGTAACCCCTCAACCCCTTGATGATGAAGATGATGAATTAAGTAAGGAAGTTCTTGTACATGCTTTTGTTGAACTTTTTGAAACTTATGATAATAAGAAAATTGAATGCTTTAAATTACAAAAGGAAGTTGCTTTTCTTAAAAATCAACTTGCTATGGTTTCCAAAGAAAAAGATGATATTTCTTCCAACCTCATTTCTATTCAAAATGAATTTAGTGCCTACAAGGTTTCTTGTAAGGCTAAATTTCCTATTGTTGATGAAAAAGAAATTTCTTCTTTAAAAACCAAAATGGTTGATTTCGAGAAGGTTTTGAAAGATTGTGCTTTTAACACTAAGAAACTTGAGGAAAAATTTTCTAAAAAGCACACATCACATGCTAAGATTCCTCATGCTCACACTACACCTAACACTTCTCATGCTCATGCTCACAAAGCTCATGCTCACAAATCACACACCCATTATGCTTTTAAATATGGTAGAGTATATAGATGCACATATTGTGGTAAAATGGACATTTAGCTAAGTTTTGTTATGATCAATTAAATAGATCCAATAATCTTGTTTGGGTTCATGGCTCTAACCCTCAAGGACCCAAGAAAATGTGGGTACCAAAATCAAGTCCTAAATTGTTTGATGTAGGTACACACCAAGGCTCCAAGACGTAGGGAGCGGTGGTACCTTGATAGTGGTTGTTCAAGACACATGACGTGGGATATCAACAACTTTACAACCCTATCAAGGTACATGGAAGGTGGCTCCGTCACCTTCGGGGATGACTCCAAGGGAACTATCATCGGTATAGGTAACATTCAAATTGGTGCATCTCCTATTATTGAGAATGTTGTTTTAGTTGAAGGTTTGAAACATAATTTGCTTAGCATTAGTCAATTTTGTGATCGTGGACTTAAAGTTGTTTTTGATGATTGTTCTTGCAAGATTTTTGATATTAAAATAAATGATTGTATTCTCACCGGTTTCGTGATGATAATGTTTATATCATTGACATGCTTAATATTGAGTGTTCTACTAAATGCTTGAATGCTTTTGATGAAAACTCTTGGCTTTGGCATAGAAGATTAGGACATGCTTCTTTTGAACATCTTTTTAGGATTAATTCAAAGGAATTGGTGAAGGGTATTCCTTACTTGAGTTTGAGAAAGACCGCATTTGTGGTGCGTGCCAACTTGGGAAACAAACCAAGTCTTCCTTCAAACCAATCAAGGATATCATGTCAACTAGGCCTTTAGAATTAATTCATATGGATCTTTTTGGACCTACTAAAACTAAGAGTTTAAATGGTAGTAGATATGCATATGTTTTGGTTGATGATTTTTCCCGTTTCACTTGGGTTTTCTTCTTGGAACACAAAGATCAAACCTTTTCTCATTTTAAGATTTTTCGAAAAAGGGTTGAAAAAGAAAAAGGTTTTCCGATTTTGAGAATAAGGAGTGATAGAGGTGGTGAGTTTGTAAACCAACTCTTCATGACTTATTGTGATGAAAAGGGAATTAAGCATGAAATGTCTTGTCCTAGAACTCCACAACAAAATGGAGTTGTAGAAAGGAAAAATAGAACACTTCAAGAGATGGCTAGGACAATGATAAGTGAATACGACCTCCCTCAATATTTATGGGCCGAGGCCGTAAACACCGCATGCTATATATCTAACCGTATTTATTTGTGTAAAAATTCTTCCAAAACATCTTTTGAAATGTATCACTCTAGAAAACCTAATGTTGCTTATTTCAAAGTTTTTGGATGCAAGTGTTTTGTTTTAAATACTAAAGAGAATTTGGGTAAATTTGATGCTAAGGCTTATGAAGCAATTTTTGTTGGATATTCTACAACTAGTAAAGCTTATAGAGTATTCATTAGATCTTCTCGTACCATTGAAGAATCCATGCATGTTAAATTTGAAGAATCTAATGTGGTTGTTGAGAATGTTGTAGAGATTGAACCATTAGGTGAAGACATGGAGAGACTATCCTTGAAGGACTCACCCGCTCAAGAAGAAAAGCAAGAATCTATTGGTGATGTTCAAGAGGATAAAGAGGAAAGCTCTCAACCGCTTCCTAAAGCTTGGAGATACGCTACAAATCATCCTAAGGAGCTCATCTTAGGTGATGCATCTAAAGGAGTCACAACGCGCTCCAAACTCCATGACCTATGTGGTAACTTTGCTTCCATTTCTCATTTTGAACCCAAAGGCATTCTCGAAGCCGAGACGGACCCATATTGGTTGCTTGCCATGCAAGAGGAACTCAATCAATTTGAGCGCAACTAAGTTTGGCACCTTGTTCCTAAACCCCACGATAGACCAATAATTGGTACTAAGTGGATCTTTAGAAACAAGATGGATGAGTCCGGAAATGTCATTAGGAATAAAGCTAGGTTAGTGGCCCAAGGTTACACTCAAGTTGAAGGAATTGACTTTGAGGAGACCTTTGCACCCGTAGCACGGCTTGAAGCCATACGGATGACACTAGCTTTTGCATCTTTCAAAAATTTTAAACTTTTTCAAATGGATGTGAAAAGTGCATTTTTGAATGGTTTTATTAATGAAGAAGTTTATGTTTCTCAACCTCCCGGTTTTGTTGATCATGTTCATCCCGATTTTATTTTTAAACTTGATAAAGCTTTATATGGATTGAAACAAGCTCCTAGAGCTTGGTATGAAAGGCTTTCTAGTTTTCTTATTTCAAATGATTTTATTAAAGGCAAAGTAGACACCACTCTATTCACTAAGCATGTTGATAATGATATATTAATTGTGCAAATTTATGTTGATGATATAATTTTTGGTTCTACTAATGAGCTTTTGTGCAAGGATTTTGAAAAGGTAATGCAACTTGAGTTTGAAATGTCTTCAATGGGTGAGCTCAATTTCTTCCTTGGACTCCAAATCAAGCAATAGCAAAACGGGACGTTCATAAGTCAAGCCAAGTACGCAAAGGAACTTGTAAAGAAGTTTGGACTTGAAGGCTCAAAGACTTGCAACACTTCCATGGCAACTACAACCAAGCTTGATAAAGATGACCAAGGTAAAAATGTTGATATTAAATTATATAGAAGCATGATAGGAAGTCTTTTATATTTAACGGAAAGTAGGCCGGATATCATGTTTAGTTTGTGTCTTTGTGCTAGATTTCAATCATGTCCTAAAGAGTCCCATCTTATTGCGGTAAAACGCATTATTCATTATATTAAGGGCACTATTGGGATGGGTCTATGGTATCCGAAAACCGGAGATTTCTCAATGACGAGTTATTCGGATGCCGACTTTGCGGGTTGTAGAGTTGATAGAAAGAGTACTAGTGGGACATGTCAATTTCTTGGTAATTGTCTTGTTTCATGGTCCTCTAGGAAACAAAATTCCGTAGCACTCTCAACCGCCGAGGCGGAGTATGTTGCCGCAGGGGCTTGTTGTGCACAAGTCCTTTGGATGAAACATACTCTCCTTGATTTTGATTTGCATTTTGATCATATAAAAATATTTTGTGATAATACTAGTACTATACACATGACTAAGAATGCAAATCAACATAGTAAGACCAAGCACATTGAGATTAGATATCACTTTCTTAGAGATCATTTTGAGAAAGGAGATATAGATATTGATTATGTTTCCACGGATTTACAACTAGCCGATATTTTCACTAAACCACTTGATTTTGCTAGATTCTCGTTTATTTGTAGAGAACTTAATATTTGTGTTATTGAATAGACATGTTTTTCATAACCCTTTTTGATGTATGACAAAAAGGGGGAGAATTAGTTTACATGGACAAAAATAAGTTCATTTGGTCTTGGTTCCATATGAATTTATATGTTTTGATTTTATGAGTTTTTGTTATGAGCCTTGTGTTTTATGAATTTGAAGAACTCTTGTATTTTGTGTTTTATTGGTATTGTTTCAACTTGGTTTCAATTGGCATCAAGAGTATGTTTTTGTGTTTTTAATAAATTCTTGTGTTTTTCATATAGCATAATTTGAGGGGGAGTCTTCTCCTCCCCCATATTTTTGTCTATAGCCTATTTGTTTTGTCATCATCAAAAAGGGGGAGATTGTTGGCCCAAGAGGTTACACTCTCTTGTTTTGTGTTTTGATGATGACAAACCAAATAAGAGTTATTTGGTACTAATGAATTTGTTCAAGATAAGTTTCAGGTTTTGTAGCATGTTTGGAGACCATTGGCTTAGCTTTTACAAGAACTTCTAAGTATCACATAGCAAGGAAGGCAAATTGCACAATCAAGGAAGGATCATAGAAGAGAAGGCACAAGCAAAGCATTGGATGGCTCAAAGACTTGAAGATTGCTCAAAGAGTATTTAATCATTGTATTTTTAGTTTTATAGTTTGTTAAAGAATAGTGGATAGGTTTGAAGCTCTATCACACACGTTTTTGCGCACATGTTTATTCCAAAATGTTTTCTTATAATTTATACAAAAATATTTTGTTTACAAGATTTGGCCTACAGATATATATTTGTGTTTTATACAAATCTATGTTCAAAACTATTTTTGTCAAAATCAAAATCCCCTTTTATTTTCTCTTCAAAATCCTAATTTTTGACCTGAGCCAGTCGACCGAACGGTCGACCGGACCTATGACAGGTTTGGCCGGTCGACCGTCCCAGTCGACCGTGGCTCTGGCTGTGCACGTATCTGTGTGCACGTTGTATCGGTCGACCGACCGGTCGACCGACTGTAAGCAACTTTGCTCTCGGTTAGATTGGGTCGACCGGGCGGTCGACCGCTGGCCTGCAACGGTCACATTTTTGAACTTGCGGTCGACCGACCGGTCGACCGACAGAGCCGTTTGAACAGTAACGGGCATTTTTTTCTGAGCTGTTTATTTTTGTCTTTTTCTCACTTAAGTGAGTTTAAATGACTTGCTTTGGGTTTAATACATTCTGATTAGCCTTAAACATGTTTTATCTTCTAACCCTAGCCCTCTCCTATAAATAGGGGTGTTTGGGGAGGATTGGTTCACCTAATCATTACAAGAAAAATTCAAAAGTTTAAGGCATTCAAAAGAGCTTGGTTTTTGGTTTTTGTGCTGAAATTTCTCTCTCATTTTCTGAAGTGTTTTTCAAAAGAACTCTCTGATTTCATTTTCTTTTCTCCTTGCACACAAGAGCTTCATTCCTACTCATTGTTCTCTAAGGACCTTTTGTAAGGGAAGAGACAATTGAAAGAGAGAGTTTGTGGTCTTTTGACTACTCAGAAATTCCTTGTACTTGAGATTGTGGAGTTGGGTACTCCATTGTATTTGTGATCTTTGTGATAGTGGAAGTAGCTAGAATCCTTCTGGGGAAGGCGGGGAGTAGAGCTGGGTGCTCGAAACTCGATAACATATCTTTGTATTTGCGATTGGTTTACTTTTTCTTGTCATTACTTATTGCTTAAGATTGTCATTGCCATATTCATTTTCATTCATATTGTCAATCATTATCCCATACAACAAGGTTGCATTGCGCACCTCTAACTCATTTTACGAGGAAGCCGGAGGAAGGAGTTCAGAGCCCTTAATAGGGAATTCGGCTCTTAGTCTTGTTTTGGGAGATTGTTGCATTACATTTGCATCATTATTTTTAAATTGCTCTTTGATTAGCATCATCACCTATTCACCCCCCCTCTAGGTGATTTTCAAAAATCAACACCTTGCACACCACTTGACAAATCCCCTTTGCCAAATGTGTACAACTTCTCTTACAACCAAGAGAACAAACACCACCTTGTACAACCTCTCTTCTACACCAAGAAGACGCTCTTGTACAGTGATTTCTTTGAGTGATTACAATCTTTCCTATAAGCCTTGATTCAGTATGTGATCGTGGACAAGGGCTAGTATAGGAGAACTTTCAGAGATCTTCACAAAAGAGTAAGAATTGGTGAAGAACTGAAAGTGGGAACAGTTTTCAGGAAACCAGAATATTTTCAGGATATTTGGTCAGAAAACTGAATATTTGAATTGGTATTTTGGCCTAAGATTAACAACCCTATTTATAGATGCACTCTAGGGTTAGTTAGGGTAGTTATTAGGTCCATTTTGAACATTCAAACGTTGGATAACGTTTCAGAAAATACCAGAATACAAAAACTGTCCAACAGTCAGAAACTGCCTATAGTCGACTTGATATATGGGTTAGTCTACTAAGTTGGGCAAAATTCTCAAGGTTAGTCGACTAGAGACAAGACCAAGTCGACTAGGTCAAGATAATTTCAAATGACAAGTTTCTGGAAAACTGAACCATGTCGATCACAACCATATTATAAGTCGACTAGGCCAGGGATTAGTCGACTAGGGGAAAGTATAAGTCGACTACAAAAGTCTATTAGTCGACTAGGTATACTATTAAGTCGACTACAGAGACAAACAGAGAGTTGGGATCTTTTGGGACAAAAGACTAGTCGACTAGGGAATTGGTCAAGTCGACTACACCATGTATTAGTCGACTATCATAGGCTATAAGTCGAATAATATACTCAGATATGTGTGTATGCATCAAGACTTTTAACATGCTATTTAATCATTACAAAATATATCATTAGCAACTCTCTTTGGGAAGTCTTGATCATGAAGAACTCTTGAATAGGCTTGTGATAGAGCTCCAAATGATATGCTTCACAAATGTCTTCATCAAAAGCAAGTTCCAACAAGCTTGTGCATCAAGACCACATCAAGTACTCAAGAGGAGTCGAGCTCGTTGGATTAAGTTTGGACCAAGTCAAGAAGATGAAAAGACTTCAAGTGAAGACTTCATGAAGACTTGTGTCTAGGTTTGTTTTTATAAGATTTTGTTTTTAGATAAAATGTAAAGGATAGAATAGTTGGTGGATTGCTCAAGTATACCATACACACACACACACACTCTTATTTAGTTATGTTTTTCATAAAAGAGATTTCATTTTAGAAAAGACTTTTTATTTTGGAAAAATACCGGTTTGGTTTTTGGAATTCAAAGTGATATGTTTTAACCAAAATCATATTTAGTGCTTAATGTCAAAAACATAGATATTTCATCATGTTTGTGTAGTGGATCATATCCATACACTCTATACTTTAAAAGAGTTTAAAATATCTTGTTTTTGTATTTGGAGAAGTTTGGAAAAATAAGTTTTGAAAAAACCAAGTTTGGAAAAATACAGTTTTCGTTTTTAGCTAAAATTTTCAAGTTACAAAAATAGTTCAAATTGTTTGTAACATGTCTTGATTTTGCTCAAGCATGTTTGATTTTCAAAGTATAATGTTAAAACTATTTTTGTAGATTTTTTATGATTTTATGGGATTTTATTTGAGCCAAAATGACCAAGTTTTTGATTCCCAAAAATCCCTGTCTAGCTTCAGTCGGTCGACCGGGCTGGTCGACCGAGCTTGAAGTCGGTCGACCGGGACGGTCGACCGACGTGCACAGAACGTGCACGCCAGTCTGGTTGGAGGGCCGGTCGACCGACGCCCCAACGGTCAGATTTCTGACCGTTGGCGGTCGACCGGGCCGGTCGACCGCCAGCCGCCAGGGCAGATTTTTTTGCCCCAACAGCTAGTTTTTCTAGCCTATATATATGGGGGGTTTGTGGGCTGTTTTACACAAGTTTTAGAAGAAGTTTTTGGGCTAGTTTTTCCTACTCATTTCAGTGGTTATATCTACAAGTTTTAGAGCCAATATTTCCAAATCAAAAGAGAGTTTATCAAGAGTGTTTCAAAAGAGATTTTCTTGTGTTTTCACCATAGATTCAATCCTTGTTTTCTCACACAACACTTGAGCTATCCATTGCTATATCTACCTAAAGGGATATTTGTTGTGAGAAGATTTTAGGTGATCAAAGTGTTGTGATCACCAAAGTTCAACTTTATACTTTGAGGAGGCGGACGGTTGTGTTTGCGGTGTTTCGAGTTCGTGTGTGAACTCGGTATTTGAGGTGCGGCCTTGGCGAGCTAGTGGGCTTGCGGTGTGTTCTTGCGGGAACAAGAGAGGGACTAGAGAGTCCAAGAGCTTGTAGGTGTTGCGGCACCAAGTGATCCGGTGGGATCGACTTTAGTGGAAATCCTTCAAGTGTGAAGGCGGGGACGTAGAGCAAGTGTGCTCGAACCTCGAAACAAATCTCCCGTATTTGCGATTGCTCTCTCTATCTCTTACTTGTTTATATCTTACATGCTTATATTGTGTTTATCTTTATATGCTTGATATACAGTGTGTGCTCATATTGTATATGCTTGGGGATTGTTTGTTAACACTTGTATTCAACTAAGAGAGCAAACGCGGCACCTCAACTCTTATCTAGAGGAATCTTGAGGAGTTAGTTCAGAGCCCTTCACGGGGAATCCGGCTACACTCTTATGTTATACTTGGTGTTTAGTTTAATAAGTTTTAATTAGCATAAATAGTTTTTTTTAATTCCGCATTATTTGACCATTAGATTAGCCATCACCTATTCACCCCCCCTCTAGGTGATTACAAGAACATGTTGGCCCAAGGTTACAATCACCCAGTTTTATGATTTTGATGATAACAAAACATATATGGTTATTTGTACTAATCAAGTTCAAGTGGTTAAGTCTTTTTTAGGGTTCTAAGGATTCAAGGAGTTTTTTCCTTTAAAGGAAAGTGTTGGAGACACAAGAAGACCCAAATACGGGATCAAAACTTAATACACCCAAATGTTGCTAATAGAGATGCCCGGTTGAAGATCTTGTAGTCATATAGAGCCTTTTAAGATTTTAGTATGTTAAAGTATAGAATATGATAGTAATGCTCATGGAGTTACACACACAAAATACACGTTTTCAAAATATAGAAGTTTTTGGGTAGTATTGGTATCTTTGTATGTTTAGTATTCATACATGTTTCATAATTTTTTCAAATTTTCATATCAAATTTAGAACATGTATTTCATCTCCCATACTATGCTAAATCACCCTTAAACCAATACAAAATATTTTGAAAATTGTTTTAAATTCAAAAACATATTTTTAGACTGTTTCAGGCCACACCGGTCAACCGTCCGGTCGACCGTTGCCTATTACAGGCCTGAACGGTCGACCGGCTAGTTGACTAGTCCTTTGGCCAAGAGCGTGCACGTTTGTGCACGTTATCGATCCGACCGATCGACCGCCAACCCTTGTTGTCGACCAACCGATTGACTGACTGAAAGTCCCCCACTCTCGGTTGGGGTCGGTCGACCGACAATTCAAAATTATCCTTTTATATAAAGAGCGATCGACCGCCCGATCGACCGGAGCCAACAACTCTTTTCTGGTTGAGCTGTCGGTCGACCGGTCGGTCGATCGGTAGGCTACCAGATGGCCAAACGGGTTATTTTTGAATCTGTTTTGTTTTTAATGAATTCCAACGGGCATTTTTTATTTCCAGGTGTCTAAACTCACCCCATATGACCTGGTATGATTTATAAATGATAATTATTCATTGCCTATATATATGGGGCATGGGTTTTGATTTTAGACAAGAAAAATACTCAATTTTTCAAGTTGTTTCACGAGAGAATAGTTTTAGCTTTCAATTTCAAAGTTCTTTTCTTTTCAAAGCTTTTTCAGTTGGTTTTGAAACTTCTCAAATCTCTTTAACTGATATTCTTGTCTAACTTAGTTTCTTGAACATGACCTCATATTCCACTCTTTAAGAAACTGTAAGAGAGAGTATTTGGTCTTGCAAGATCACTAAGTGCCTTGTAACCTCCTTTTGAGCTACCTCTTGTGTAGAGGAGTGAGTTGGTGGAGTTGTGTACTCCGGTCTTAAGGAGACCAAGTTGTAATCCCTTTGGTGTAAGGTCTCTTTGTGGAAGATCCCTTAGAAGATAGTGAAATCCTTTATAGTAGTGATGGCGGAGACGTAGAGCAGTGGCTCGAACCTCGGAATAAATTCTCTTGTGTTTGCATTTGAATGTGTCTTTCTTTCTATTGCTTTACATTTTTCATATTTGTGATTGCATTCCAAATAGCTTTCATTTCATCTTTGTGCATTATCGGTCTATACTCATCTCAACAAGGAGGCAATTGAGCACTTCAACTCATTATCTACAGGCAATGTAGTAACCATTTGCTCCGATCCAGCTCCAACTGTCTATCTTTTAGAAGGAAATCTCCAGGAAATATTCATATCTCTACGCACTTAGGCTAGCAATAATCTAGATTCATCCAATTATTTTAGGAGTAATCAACCCCTATCTAGAATGATTCTTCTTGCTCTCTAAGAAAACTCTTTAAAAATTTGAAAAATAGCTGAAATTTTTGAATTATTTTACACTTTGCCCTTGACTTTTGATTTATTTACAAATTACCCAAAAGAGAATTATTAGCAATATATTTAACATAATATGATAAGTAATGTGATGATTATGATGCAAAATTAACCACTAATCATATACTCAAGTATAATTCGACTTGTAATGTGTATTAATCGATTATATCAAAATATCAGTCGATTAATCTGATAAAATCTGAGAACCTTATTTTCTATTGCAAGTACAAGTCGACTATATATGAAGTATAAGTCGACTAGGCTAAACAAAAGTCAACTAATATGGTTTATAAGTCGACTTACAATATGCACAAGCCTTGTGCATGTTTGTGCTTGATTTCTGAGGTTTGTAACACCTCCACTTGAACCTGAAATCATCTCCAATGAATATGAAGCACCCAAAATACTAATAGGGCTCTCGCGGATTTGGCAGCAGTTCTCCTACTTCACGTAAAGCGTGCCGCTTCCCCGCGGTGAAGAGGAGTAACAAGCTATATTGTTGCTTCAAATAAGGCGTAACTTGTTAATCTACGCAATGAAAGAGATGTGATCTTGATGGAGTATTTGATCTTCCAGATCTAAAGAAAGAAGAGCTTATAGGTAGATTTTTTATTCAAAAGGAATTGTTGAGTTGGTTGTCGAACAAATAGTCTGACATTAGCTAAACATGGGGATAATCTTGGGCATATAAGAATTGAGCTACTCAATCTAATAAGTTAATTTTTTGAAATGGTGTCACAAATCTTACTGTTTCTTGTTTCATGGGACTAAAAATTATGTCCAAACTCTCACCCTTCTCTGTGTATCTTGTTGCTCGTTCCACAGACTATAAATCATGATCGTTCCACATGGCTAAAAATCAAGTTCGAACTTATTTTGCTGCTTGTTCCGGTATGAAAATCATGTTTTGACCAAACTCCACTTCTAGAAAGCCAAGCTCAACTACCCCGGCAATGTAATATTGAATTACTCATGGCATGTGGCCCAATGGCAGCTCTGAATTTGTTAAGAGTTTTGCTCACTCACGAAGTCTGCGATTCGAATTTCATACACCGCGGATATCGGGTCGCTTTCACACGACCCCCTCACTTAATTACCCAAAAAAATTAATATTTAATTAAAAATCAAATTATCCTACCAATTATTTGGGAATATGAAACCTCCTAAATGTAAAGTTTTTATATGCAATAAAGTATTAGAAAATATTTGTACTAATAAATTTAAAAATAATAAAATAACAAGAAAGCTGCTACGCAAACTGTTCGTGTTCAACTTGGTATTTAATTCGATTTTAGCTCAATCGAATTGGTCGAGTTTGTAAAGGAGCCGAACTCAAACTAAGATTACTCGCTCATGTTTGATTCAAATAAACCGGTATTTGATATTTTAATATATATTGGAAATAATTTTGCATAAATTGTACATAAGCCCACTGACGCCTCATTATCAGATGAATTACTTAAATATAATGAAATATAAATGAGTTATTCCAGAAAAATAGAAATTGAACTACAAGCCTGTTTCCTTTCTTATGGAGGTTGTTAGAAACTCTTGGTACCAATGCTAAAAGCTTGATTTCAAAAATTATCGAATAAATAAATGGTTCATTAACAGTTCATCTTCGGCTCGTTATCTAACTTATCAGCTCGCTCTTGGCTCGTCAACGAGCCGAACTTATCAGCATGCTCGAGTTCGGCTCATTTACTCCCCTAATTAGAAGGCATTCCTGTTTTCACAAAGTCAAGTAGCAGACGGAAACCATTTCTAGCTAGTTGCCACCTAAGTTACTTTATATATATATGATGCCTGTAAACATTATATAATCCCTCGTCACTTTCTCCTTAACTTTCAAAATTTATTTTTCCATGCATCGTTGTCCAAATTCACCAACCAACGCGATAAATGCATCCTTGCAAGATATCTGTCTGTGTGACAAACTTACGAATTCAAATTTAATTAGAAAATTAAAGGCTTTTGACCAGTTTAGTGTTTGCTATGTTGTATTATCTTATATTTTAGAAATTTTAATTTACTAAAATTAGAGCTTAAACATGCAATAACAATATTCAAACAAACTTCAATATAAATCAAATAAATAAATAAATAAACAACAGAAAACAAAACTTGCATGTGAAAAGTGCAGGCGTGCTAATCACTGTCCTTGAAGATAAAGACCGCCCTATCACTCGGACGTTGAAACGGCCGTGTCAACTAGAGATAATAGATCCTCCAGAATGTACTAGCACCTGGCGTGAGTGTGAGAATAGATCTTGTTCTGAGATAAGAGACAATTGCCTATTAGAGAAAATAAAATTTAATTTAAAACAGAAGAACAGAACTCTTCATGAGGAAAAGCTCAAAAGAGAAAGAGAAGAGAAAACATAAAAGCTTGGTATGATGTCTTTTTCTTTAGGTTAATATTCACAAATCCCCAACATTTAGAACACATCAGAGGTAAGGTCTGAAAAGAAAGATATTTTCATTATCTATATTTTCCAGAAGAGACACAATTTCTTGCCTACTTTAACATACCAATCTTTTAATTAGCACGTGATAATATCGAGTCAAGCCCAACAAATTGACCAAAACTCCCTATATAAATCTCTCTCTCTCTCTGCTAAAGGCTAACAAGCTCACATAATGTCATCCTCTCTCATGTTCATCCTTGTACTCTTCATCTCTTTCTTGGCCACCATTCCCTCCTCATCTGAAGCTCTTGATGATTCAGTGAAGGAAATTACACACATGCACCTCTACTTCCATGAGATCACCGCCGGTCCAAACAGAACCACATCCATCGTCGCCCCAACGAATTCATCTCTCTATGGATTCGGTGGTGTGGTGGCAATCGACGATGAGCTGAGGGAAGGGCCCGAGCCTACATCTAAGCTCATCGGGCGAGCCCAGGGAATCTTGCCCAGGGTGTCCAAAGAAGAGATAGCGTCTCTTGTTGCTGCGAATTTTGTATTCACGGAGGGGAAGTACAACGGGAGCACACTAGACGTGTTCGGGAGGGCCGTGCTGGCTTCAGACAGACGAGAGTGGAGCATCATTGGAGGGAGCGGGCAGTTCAGGCTCGCCCGGGGTTATGTCCTCGGCAAGAAGCTGAGTTCTCCGGCTGGTTCTCTTCTCATAGAGCTGGATATTTATGTCTTGCATAACAAAAATAAAATGATTTGTATCCATCATTATTGTGTTCATTCGGAATAGTACGTTTAAAAAAAAAAATGCTTGTTTACTCTTATGCAAATAGACGTTGATTCTATGTACTAAATGAATAAGATGGATTAATTCTTATTCTTGATAGCATATTCATCCTCTACGAGGGAATTTGCTTGTCTTTAATAAAAGTAATTTGTAAGGAAAAATGCTCTCTCTCTTCCCTAAGTAGGAGAGAGTGTCTCAATAAATGTTGGCACCATGTGTTTGATATGTTCTCTCCGTGCTTTTCTTTTCATTTGATATTATAAAAATACACTGCTTAGTGGAGGTTATCAATCTACTCTACATGGTATATAATACTCTGTGCATGTGCCTTAGCACATCTTTACCATTTGTATTGGTCAAAATTATTACCTCTGTGAGATCGTGATAACTAACAAATCTCACAGATCATAGAGGCCTCAGATTCGATCACATCCAGTTGATCTTACCTGACCACATGACTATCAAGACAGTTACAACAATTTGACACATAGTAAGTAATAACTGCGAATCTGAGCTGTTATCCTCGCCAACACAATCCCCGAAGATCACGCACCATGCTACCAATTGCAGATGGGGCGTTACTTACAGTTACGATGGAGGG
This sequence comes from Agave tequilana, assembly GCA_038442645.1. Taxonomy (NCBI): domain Eukaryota; kingdom Viridiplantae; phylum Streptophyta; class Magnoliopsida; order Asparagales; family Asparagaceae; genus Agave; species Agave tequilana. Next base: position 70,840 of record JAVJIF010026627.1, read on the forward strand.
CTGATCCATAGGTGGAGATCTCGCATACCACATCTCAACTCATCAACTCTCAGCTATAAGAGTCGATTTCTTCCTCCTTTGCAGATGATCGAACCCTAGATAATTGAACTTGTAATAAAGCATTGAGAACTCATTGTAATCTCTCTAATTTAATGAATTCTCTCTCTTTTTGCACTGTGATTTTCCCCTTCGGGATTTTCACGTAATTCTCTGATGTTTGTTATTCATTTATTCTCCTAATTTACAATTTGAGTATAGATAAATTTTTAAGAAATTTACCTCTATATTTTGGTGCTTTCATTAATAACTCTGAGTCCAGCTCAAATTTCTCCCTATTTCAAAACCCTTTCCTCCTCATAAAAGCCACTCCAAAGTCGCAATGGCCTCATCAAGGAGGAACGATTCCCGTGCCACCACCATAGTCAGCTCGGTCAACCACCGTGGGAGGCGCACGACATTCTGATCAACATCTTGCCATTCCTAACGTCCACATTGAAGATGTCGAGGAAGGACTGTCTTCCACACCTACTGCACCAGGGGGGCAAGGGACAATGCTCCTGAGAACCAACTCATCCTGATGCTTTCTGATCTTTAGAAGCAAACGAATGAACAATGGGCGAATGCGGCTCATGATCGTGAGAAGGCTACCTTCGAGAGAGAAGCGACACCCCGCCACCACAACCAGCTGATCATCATGATAGAGATGCTTCGAAATCACAATCCACAAGAAACCAAACGATAGATGTAACCCCCTGCTCCCTGGTGTACGTATCAGAGCATCAGTACGCGATATGACGTACAAACTTGATTTGACCTTCGTGGTAGTCCGATTGAGCTGATTTCAGTTTCAAAAATTATTTTCTAATATTCTAGATTTTTTGAGGATTTTTTGGAATTTTTCTGGATTATTTTGGAAAAACTCCGTAGTCGGTGCGACCGATACCGATAAGCAGCTTTACGATTTTTAATTCACAAACGGAGTTATATTTTGATAATCCGCTTTCACCTTGTGTCTTAAAATCGTCTTATCTACGTTAGGATATTTTTGGAGATTTTTCTGAATTTATCGAAAATCCGGTCAAACCGGTGTCAACCAGTACCGGCGACATCTTCCAAGATTTTTAGTTTGCAAACCGTATTGAATTTCTTAAAACCGTTTTCATATTACGTCTCAAGATAATATTCTCTATTTTCTTTAATTTTTGGGCACCGTTCGGAGCTGGTCAAATATTGGGCCAATATTATAATAATAAAATATTATTTTTATGTTAACCCTTTCTTTTTCTTTTCTTTTCTCCTTCCTTCTTCACGAAGCTTCTCCCCCACCGCCTTTGACTCTCCCACCGCCTCTCTCCCCCTATTAAAACCTCTTTCCCTCCTCCCTCTCTCTATTTCTCTCACTCTCTCTAATTAGGGAGACAACACCATTTCTCTCTCTCCCCTATAAAACCTCTCTCTCATCCTCTCTCTACTATCTTTTCTCTCCTCTCTTCTCCTAAGCCTCCACCCGACCACCACCTGCCGACGGCCCACCTCCGGTGCCTCTTGCCGGCTGGCCACCTCCGGTGGCCGATCCTCTCTCCGACCGCCTCCTACCCACTCTCCTTATCTCCTCTCCCCTTCTCACATACAGCCACCCCGACCTCGCTGGCGCTTCCTTCGGCCGGCGACTCTGTCCGTTGCCCCACCTTCGACAACCCCGACCAAGCCCTTCGAAGACCACCTCCCTCCACCCCCCCTCTCTCTCCTCCTCTCTGTAGGGCTGTTCGGCGGCCCTGGGCGCCAGAGCGGCGCCGGCGCCGGAGCAGAGCCGCGCCGGCCGGGCGGTCGTGCCGGCCTGGCGGCCGGGCGGCGAGCGCATGAGAGCGGCAGCAGCAGCCGCACGGCTGCTGCTGCTGGTTGCTTCTTTGGGTGGAAAAACCCAAACGGGTTTTGGGTTTAACCCAAACCCGACCCGTTTACACCCAAACCCGACCCGTTAAAGGTAAAATTGCATTTTAACCCCTATGAGATTTTAATTTACTTGGGGGCCCCTGAAAAATTACAAATAGCCCCCTGACTATTTGCAGTTATTACATATCTAACCTTTTATATCGGTTTTGGTTTTCGAGCGATATCAGGAGCATCCGAACTCCGATTTGGACGATTTTGGATCCGTTGCGATCGTGGGAAAGAGAGCTACCCTCCCATGACCAGTTTTTGAGTGTTTTTATTTTATAAATTGTCTTTTTCTCATATTGATTGAACTTGGTTGCTTTATTTAAATAAAACATGATTCCGGTAAAATAAACTGTAGACAATATTAAAACACTGTAATCAACACTGTACTTAGAATATGCATGATACCTAATAGACGTAGAGTGTGACACTGGATGCCTATTAGGTCATGTTCATGGACCACTGGCACTCGGGCCACTAGTTCACCATATTCGTGGACACTATTATTTCATGTAGTATATCACAGTTAGATAACTATCATCACCTGTATACTGATCCACGGTACTCGATACAATATCACTAGATAGGAATGCAGGACACCGTTATTTTATGCACTGGTATCATCATTACACGGCTACGGTAGTTCACTAGACATGATATTCCATTATACACTAACCACTGTTATGACATGTACTAGTGAGACATAGATAGATTACACGGATTATTGCGACATATAGATATTCCACTGGTACACGGATATAACCATGCACGGACTACCGCATTTCATATTATTATTATCATCATACATATCATCATACACGGCATGTTTACATATCACGGCCACACATGCATGTATGGTTTCACTATTCTTGTCATATAGATCCCCGTGCATATTACATGTCTTATTGTTCCATGCTATCCCCGTATTCTTGTTATATGCTTGTTTCCCGTGACTGATATTGTTATTCCCGTTACATGATTATTTCCCGTTCTGAGATTGATATTCCTGTTACTAGACATGAGAGCTGTTGATATGCAATGTGTGAAATTCCACATCTATTGTTTCCCGTTTCCCGTTATCATGTTTCATGCTATCAACAGAGCTCATGTCATGTTATCGTATTACATGTACCATGTTCCGTGCTAGTACTTGTTATACTGTATAGTGATAGATAATAAAGAGAACTTGGGTATGGGGAAGACTTGACGGTTGACTAGATCCTGTCGGGTGGATGTTTGGATCCATTGTTTGTCCCACTGCAGGGGACGGGGTAGTGCTGGCTACCATCTGTTACTCATGAGCTCTTGTTTCCTGTTATTGTGTTAGCTCATTGAGATCCCGTTACATGTTACAGCCTTAGCGGGCTGGCCCTGGTCTTAGCAGCCAGGGATCTGTTTAAGGCCGTTGTCCCGGGTATGCACGGGATACACCCACCCGATAAGAGCTCCTCGACCATGGGTTTCCAATTAACAGAAGATAACAGTATACACAATAGTGATGTCGGGAACACTTGTTATTTGGTCACTCTCTCGTTTGGATAATGGTACCCGTAGGCCATGTCCGGATGGGTTCGACTGGAGTGCGGGCTCCAGTATGAACTGCCAGTGGTATGGGACACTGGAAGAGATTGATTCGAATATCCGGTGGTACTGATTGCTACTATTGTCTAAATGTCATGACTTGCCTGATACATGTATACTTATTGTTTAGTTGTACTTGTTACTGTTCCTGATCATTTATCCGATAGCATGTTACCTGTATACTTGTTACTTTACCTGGTACATGTTACATTTTCTGTGGTGGCATACTACGCATGTTCTGCATTGCATCTATTCCGTTTTCTGTATACCTTGCAGACATCTTTACTGTAGATGCACAACACAGTATTGTGATTATATTACATATGCTCACCTGCATGTTCATATTGCATATGCTCACCTGCATGTTCACTTCTATCACGTCTCCACTAGACCACAACATTTATTCTATAAACTGGACATGACTATAGACATGATCCGATAATAACCGGCTAGGTAGTGATGGTAATAAAAGATGACATGTTTATCTATTTCTACTGCTTATTATATCCTTATTATATAGTATCACTAGTTTCACATTATGTATTATATATTATTATCGTGCTAGTATTACTATTGTATATATTACTGCCTCCTTCATGTTACCACTCACTAGGTCGCTTTCTGACGACCCTGGGTTTGCGTGTCCAGGTTGGAGATCCGAGTTACCGTATTATCAGATAGTGCCTTGGAGTCACATAGGAGATTCCTCATCGAGACCATTCATAGGTATCTTATGATTTACTGCTGTTATCTTACTTATCCCTGTTTTTCTATCTGTTATGATCACTAACCTCTTTCTGCAGGTATTCTTGTACTTATTTCCTGCTGGAACCCTTGTGTATAAGGAAGCTATGTCTTGTACTGAGGCTTAACGTACGCGTGAGGGTATTGCCACCTCGCGTATGTACGTCGCCATAACGTCCCCGTACCTGCGGGATCGGGACGTTACAATAGAAGTGTCTCACACTCCTCCGATTCCGCCATTGAGCACTACTCGAGCCGCCTGCACCAAGAGCCATTAGAGGCGCGACAGATCACTCTCCCCGAGTGGCAGTCAGCACTCTGAGAACTCTGGGTCGCACAGGTCCCCGAAGGCTACTCGCGTGGAGGACATTGAGGAGATCGTCTGAAAGCAGGTTAAGAAAGCAACTCATGTTCTCCAAAAGGAGACAGAGCCTTGTAGATTAAACACCTTCGACTCTCCGCTTTCTGAAGAGATCACTTCTCACCGTTTCTCGAAGAAGTTCATGATGCTGAGCTTCGAGTGCTACTCGGAAGCCGCCAACCCCATCCAACACACGCGTAAATACCAGGACAAGATACCAGTCTACTCTCACGAAGACTTACTCCTGAGTCGTGCGTTCACGTCCAATCTCCATGGCACTGCCTATGTCTGGTTCTACACACTCTCGAGATTATCTCTCGGAGCTTCGAGGAGGTGAAGCAAGCCTACTACCACCAGTACGCTTCCCGACGGGAGCTAAAAAAAATAGTAACCACCTCTTCATCATTAAAATGAATTGTGGGAAGAGTCTCAAGCAGTATGTAAGTTATTTTTAGAGCCAAATGGCTCTGGTGTATAACTGCAATGACGACGTGACTGTCTCCACGTTCATCACTGGGTTGTAAATTACCCACTCCTTCTACAAGCATCTGGTGAAATATGAGTTTACCAAGATAAGGGACATCCTCACTCGTGCCCAGAAGTATATTCAAGTTGAGGATGTTACCCGAAGTTCTGCCAACCACTCTCCCAAGCGAGGTGTCGAAGTGGAGAAATAGAAGGTGCAACCTACTCCTCCGAAGAAGACAGCAAGCCGGGCGATCGGAGCTGTCAACAAGCCGCTCGAAACATCATCAAGGCCTATAGGTATGTAGCCAACTCACTCTATTCAAAGTCTCCATGGAATAAGTGTACAGTGCAATCAAGGACAAGGAGTTTATCAAGCGCCCGAGATGACTCCCGTCAATCTCGAAGGGACTGGGAGCCGTGGAGTATTGTGCTTTCCACGACGGTCTGTGGCATCGTACCGTGGAGTGTCGCTCTCTCCGGAGACAACTCAAGTAATTGATAAATTGAGGCTATCTCCAAGAGTTTGTCCTCAACCTCAGGCAGCCCTCAGAGACCAAGGTGAAGTGGGGCCCCCCGAGGTCCCGCAGTTGGAGAGCCAGGTCATTCAGTATCGAAAAATCAATGCCATCTTCAGTGCCCCCCCCATTGAAATCACCACCTCTCGAGAAAGGGCCATCTACATTAATGAGGCCCGCAGGAGCAAGTACCCCAGGTGCTAACTAGCCCACCACTGGTTCCTAGAAAGCCAATCTTTGACACATCAATTGTTCACTTCCCGCACAACGACGCTCTGCTCGTCACTATGATCATCGACAACTGCCAAATGTCCAAGGTTCTGGTCGATGGGGAAGCTCCGTTAACATCCTATAAGGAGGTACCCTAGACAGGATAGAGAACACTCCAGAAACTACCTGAGCGATGATCATCCCTCAAATACAATCTCACCTATATGGGTTTGAAGGGAACAAAACGCACTCTCTGAGCACATTTTCGCTCTAAGTTCGCGCAGAACCCTATAATGTCATCATGGAGTTCTACGAGTTGGACGTGGATCCCTCCCACAACGCAATACTCGAAAGACCCTAGCTCCACATAATGAAGGTCGTAAAGTTCACCTATCACCAGCTAGTGCGGTACCCTACTCCAACTGGGGCCGTAGCCAGGACCATCTACGCTGCCGCTCAGAACAAGATGAGCTGGAAGTCAAAGACTGCGAATGCAGTCCCGAGAAGATAGTTTCCGAGGAGGACCTTCCCGAGAGAAAGAACCTGAAGCAGATTGTTACTGAATAGCAATCACAGTGCGGGAATCCCAGACTTTGAGCTGAAAACTCCTGACAGTAGATCAGAGGAGGAGGCCAAATTATTCCATGCGAACCCCTATCACCCAGAATGAGTTCTCTGGATAGGCACAGAGCTTTATGCCCTAGAGGAGGATCAATTCAAGAAGTTTCTGTCTGAGACGCTTGATGTGTTCGCATGGTCCCCGACATATATGCGCAGGGTGGATCCCTTTATCATCTGCCACAAGTTGTCTACCCTCTCCAAAGTCAAACCAATGAAGCAGAAGACAACAAATGAATGCATATCATGCTTGAGTCCTGAAAGATGAAGTTGATCAACTCCTCATGGTCGGCTTCATCCGAAAGACTCTTTAACTCGACTGGCTCACCGATTCAGTTCCGATGAAGAAGAAAATTGGAAGTGGAGAGTCTGCATAGACTTCACTGACTTGAATAAGGCTTGCCCCAAAGATGCTTTCCCCTCCCAGCTAGGCCGAATGGTTTCCGTAATAGCAGGCCATGAACTTCTCAGCTTCATAGTTGCTTACTCGAGATACAATCAGATTAAGATGCATCCAAAAGACGAGGACAAGACGGCCTTCAATACCAGCCATGCCATCTACCGCATGCCCTTCGGCTTGAAGAACATCGGAGCCACTTTCCAGCGGATGGTTAATGAAGTCTTCAAAGAGCTGATTGGGAACACAATGGAGTGTATGTCAACAACATGCTTGTGAGGAGTCTCTATCTCTCCGACCATGTGAAGAATTTGGGGGATGCATTCGCTCCTCTCCAAAAGTTTAAAGGGAAGCTCAACCCTGAGAAAAGTACCTTCAAAGTAGCTTCTAGCATGTTTCTCCAGTATCTGGTCACTCAGAAGGAAACCGAGGCCAACCCCAGCCAGTTATCTGCCAGGTTGGAGATGAAGTCCCCAACCACTATCAAGGAGGTCTAAATCCTCAACAATCTCCTCGCGGCCCTCAACTGCTTCCTCGGTAGATCAAATGACAAGTGCAACCATTCATCCTGCCATCAAGAAGAATGGAGCTAACATTTTTGGAATGATCAGTGTGAAGTAGCATTTAAAAGTCTGAAGGCTTATCTGGCGTCTCCTCCACTTCTATCCAATTCACTTCCTGACGAAACACTGTTCCTCTATCTCGTAGCCTCCGACACTGTAATGAGCATAGCTTTGGTTTGTAAAGATGGGGGCATCCAAAAGCCAGTCTACTATGTCAGCAAGGCCTTGATTAACGCTCAAACAAGATACACAAGGATTGAAAACCTCATGGTCGCTCTCTTCATCACCACGAGAAAGTTAATGCATTAATTTTAGTTTTTCCCCATTATCATGCTGACAGAATAGCCACTGAGGACCATTGTGGAGAATCTCGAGGCTAACTCTAGAATTACGAAGTGGGTCACAGAGATCAAACCCTTAGGAGTCACCTTCAAACCGAGGACAACGATCTAAGGGTAAATCTTCGCAGAGTTTATTGTTGAGTTCACACCAGGATCTCCACCACAGAGCAACCTCTTAAAAGGGTGGATCTTGAATGTAGACAAAGCATCAAATGATAAGGGCGCCATATTTGGGATAGTCCTCTCTACCCCAGAAGGATCCTTCATCGAGTTGTCGTACTCCCTCGGGTTTCGAGCCACCAACAACGAGGCTGAGTCTGGACCAATCATTGCAGGTCTCAAGATGGCGACTACCTTCATAGTCACAAAGCTCGAAGTTCGTTGCGATTCGCTACTCATAATGAGTTAAATCAATGGAGAATACATAGCTAAAGATGATCGGATGGCCATGTACTTGAACATCATCATGATTTAGAAAGTCATTGTGACTTCAAGCAGATCTCAAGATCCGAGTATAGCCACGCAGACTCCCTGGCCATACTAGCCGCAGCCATCAACTTCCAATTTAGATGCGAGATTCCTGTCAAGCACTTCCCGGAACTGAGCATTGACAAGCCTGACGAGGAAGTCTTGTATCTAGATTTATCTCTTGGGTGGAGAGAACCTATCATATCTTTTCTCAAAGATTGGATTCTCCCCGATAACAATGCCGAAGCTAGAAGTTGAAGCATCTCACCATCAAATATGTACTCCTTGGAAAACTTCTATACAAAGAGGTTATATCTGGACTGCACTCTGACCCATACTTAAGGTGCTTCGGGCCAGAAGAAGCCAAAAGGATGATACGAGAGATCCATGATGGTGACTCTGAGAACCACATGAGAGGTCGATCTCTTGCCCATAAAGCCATCAACCAAGGATACTACTGGTCGAAAATATTCGATGAGGCTAAAGAGTACGTGAAGAAATGCCCGCAATGTCAGAGGTTCTTCAAACAGACTCAACATGAACCTCCAAACTCTGCGGAGTCCCTATCCCTTCATACAGTGGGGACATGATGTGATAAGTCCTCTTTCCCGTGCGCTGCATCAGTTCAGATTCCTACTAGTGGTCATGGACTACTTCACAAGGTGGGTGAAAGTAGTGGTGCTCTCTGATGTCACAGGGCAACAAATTATCAAGTTTCTTTGGCAAAATTTCATGTGCCACTTCGGGCTTCCTTATACCATCATCTCCGAAGATGAGACTAACTTCGCGAGCAAGCAAGTGGCGAGCTTCTGATCCAAGTACAGGATCTCCTATTAGTTCTTCATCCCCTACTATCTACAACGCAATGGCCAGGCCGAGATCAGTAATCACACTATCCTTTACAGCATGTGCAAGAGTCTCGATAAAGCAAAAGCAAATGGGTAGAGAAACTCCCCAGAGTGCTATGGGCATACAGGACTGGCAAGAGCATCTCGACGGTTAAGACTCCGTTCTTATTAGCTTATACGATGGAGGCCATTATCTCTATTGATATTTGCATGCAAACACTCCGCACAGGGGAATTGATCGGGACTAGAACGCTATTCAACTTCACTTAGCCCAAGATCAATCAGAGGAAAAATAACGGGAGCCTCAGATACACGTTGTCACCTGTCAGCAACAAATCAAGGATGCCCATCACAAGAAAGTGAAGGCCTGTGAATTTCAAGTTGGTGACCTATCTTAAAGCGAGTCATTTAGAGCACCAAGAAGAGAAACACAGGGAAGCTCCAGCTAAACTGGGAGGGTCCATCATTGTGTTAGCCAGAGAAGGCAATGGCTCATACACTTCAGTTGATCAATACAAGAAAGCACTCGAGAAGTAATGGAATGCCTTTCATGTGAAATTATATTATGTGTAACATCCATTAACATTCAATTAAAAATTTCACATTATGTTCCATCTTTCTTAGCAATTTCGATAGTCTCGATAGCATACACTGGGCCCTCGCCCTGACGACAGCTCGGAGAACTACCTACATTAGCCCTCGCCCTGACGGCATCTCGAGTGCTTCAGGAGTATGCACCGTGACTACTCAAAGAACCACTTACATCGGGCCCTCGCCCTGACGACATGTCGAGTGTCTCAACAGCATACACCGGGCCCTCGCCCAGACGACTGCTCGGAGAACCATTTACATCGGGCCCTCACCCTGATGACATCTCGAGTGTCTCAACAACAAGCACCGGGCCCTTAGATTGGTCGCTAATGTTGCATATTTAATATCATATGTCCATACTTATTATAGAATAAAAGCCTGCATTGTCCTAATTAATTGTTTGATTTATTTGCAGGCCCAATCTTTAAGGAGTTGAAGAGAAATGAGCCCAAAGCCCACCAAAATTCTGAACTAAATCAGAATTAATTCGCACTCAGTAAATCAGGGCAAAATCAAGAGGTTGAAAACCGGTTGAGAAGAATCCTCTCAAGATCGATCGGTTAAAGCCAAGAATCTAAGGCCATTTCGTCACACTCCCTGACTCAAACTGAAAATCCAACTACAGATAAAGTCAGAAGGCAAAACCAGGGAAACCCACCAACAGGGTGTGGCCACCTGGCCACACCCTGGCCGCGGAAACGTGGCCAAAGCCGCGTTTTCGCGGCTTGGTTGGGGAGTTAGGGGAGCGTTTGCTCCCCCGATCTCCCCGGGATCCTGCACGTTGGGGTTTTGCCTATAAAAGGCCAGTATTTGCACTGAAAATGGGACGACCATGCAGAGATAGGATTTAGCCTAGTTTTCATTTGTAGTTTAGGTTTTTCTTTTCTTTATTATGTAATTGTAATGTGTATGTAAGCTTAGGTTAGATGATTCATGTAAGTAAGAGAGAGAGGAATATGTTGAGAGTGACACCGATGTACCCTCCTCCTTTCTTCCATCGTTTCAAGCAATAAAAGGTAACATTTTTATGTTCTTCTTTACTTTCATTTTCTTTTATTTTCGTCTTCCTCTTCTACTTTACCTCGTTGTTTTTGTTGAGTTTACAAGTGAATTCCAAAGCACAAGTACAACGATGTTATGTGAGTGCCAACGATAGTTCATGAAGACGTTCTCCTCCTCAAGACGTATCACTTCATGCTTGTGCGAGACTTGATGATATAATGCGAACGGGGACTGAGCTCGGGCTTATGATCTATGCGTTGAACGCCTCCTAAACAAAGGTAGAACATGCAAGGTTTCCAGGTAAGTCATCACTCAAACTAGGTAAGTATTTCTTCTTCTTTCTTTCTTTTCTTTTATTTCTTTAGTATAGATCACCACCTCTTCCAAATCGTTTTTACTCTTTTCACTTCCTTGTAAATAATCATTTGTACATAATCACTTTCATCGTTTTCTGATTTTTCTCCACTTTCTATTCTACCACTTTCTTCTTAACTTTAACTATTAACTCTTTTTCATTTTCTTAATTTTAAAAACAAAGAAGAACTTTCGTTTGGTTTCATAAAGATTTCAATAAAGAACATAAACGCTTCTATCGCAAAACCCTCCTTGTGGATCACGACCCGCATAGCCACTTGCTATAGCGGTAAGAATTGAGCATTTGCACATTTCCTTTCTAAGTTCTGTAATTCCGTATTTTGTGTGCAGGTTTAGCCTCAATCAAATTTTGGCGCCGTTGCCGGGGAGGGTAACGTTTTTATTGAAATCTGAATTTTTATTGAAAATTTTTTAGAACTAAAACGAATTTTCTTCTCTGTTGCAGATTAAAGGGCAAGCAAAGAAGGAAATTAAAGTTGCAGTAACATATAAGTGGCCTTGGGCCTCTGCTCTAGAAAGCAGAGACCAAGTGCCCTCTGTTTTGTCGCGGATCCGCGGCCAACGCCGCGAAAACGCGGCAAAAAGGAGTGGACTACTAACTATCTTTTTGCAGGGCTTCTTACTTTGCAAATTCTAGTTTTCTGCAACTTTACTTTTTCTTATATGTCATCACATAAGCCTGCTAATAATCAACAGTAAAACATTTGTTGAAAGATAAAAAATTGATTAGACGTTTGCATTTTAGGCACGTGTCTTTTCAATTCATTTATTTTTTCTGTTGAAGAGTGCTGGAGCAAGGTACGTTCGCATTGCATGTAACTCATCTCTTGGTTGATTTTTATCGCTTTGAGTGAATCTTATTTATCTTGTACACTTGCACAAATTGATTTTAAGGGCACCACCCATTAACAAGATAAGGTGGGGATTTAATCACCCTTCCTTAACCCAAAAATCAGATTCCAAGCACTCACTACCCTAAGCCTAACTTAAAATGAGTAGACGTTGGCCCTAGGGACATCTCGGACTCAATTAGGAGATTATCCTAAGGGGGAATGGTGTTAGAATTTGACTCCTGCCAAATCAGTGTCTAGGAAAGGGATTAAGGGCCGAAAGCCCGAAGGTTGGTGGTTATTTAATTAAGGAACGTCTTTGATGGAAAACCTCCCACCAACCTTGCCTGACCTGGCTGATTAGCTTGTGGTCAAAGTCTGCATTAAACCTCCCGTGGACAGTCTAATCAGTTAGGAGTCGTCTAGGTCATAGGTCTACCCTAACTTAGCCTAGAATTTTTTCTTTTTTGTTTGTTTATTTATTTGTTTTTCTTTCTTTTTGTTTGTATTCCATTGTGTGATATGGCCTATAATAACAATTTTTTCAACTTCAATAATAATCCATATTACACATCAAACTATTTTTCAGATATTACCAACCTGGCATATCATGACTTTAACCAACCTAGTGTGCCTGATTGGTCTTATCCGAATCAATATGACCCATGTCCCCCATCGTATGACTATAATTTCCATAACGATTTCAACTCTTCACAGAGTCAGTGGGGATTCACTTACCCCGAGCATAATTTTCAACCAACTTGTCCCCCTTATCCACCTAGTCCACAATATCCCCAAGAGTCATACTCAGTTCCACCAGTCCAAAATAGAAAACCATCAATTTTGAAAAGGAGTATGCGTGAGTCCAAACAACAATCACAAAATCTGATGGACTCACAATTTCACTACCACTTTCAAGACAACACTTCATCTTTTCATCAAAATAATGAATCCATCAATTATGAAAAGATACTTAAAGTCATGACTCATGCTCAAAATGCTAGAAATCGTGACATAGATATGATGGTTGAATCTCTACGTTCTCACCGTTTGACCAGTTCTGATGTCACTAGCCATTCTGTTAGAGCCGAAGAGTCATGTAGTTTTGGAAATCAAGATTCCATTTCATAACAACCATTTGATCTTGCCCAAACTCCAAATGAAATTGATAGTTTGGCAAGTTATCCCTTACCTGAAATAGAACTTGAAAATGAATATGATCATGAACTAAAACTTAGTGATTCAATTTTACTTCCTGATTCAATAATGACTCCGGTATCTACACCTGATTTCAATCTTTTTTCCGAGTCAACATTGGATCCTGTGCCAATTCATCATGAAATTGAATCACCCATCTTTGATGATCATATTGAACTTGACCAATTTTATAATCTTGAAAATCCCATTGATAAATTGGCAAGTTCTCATTTTTTTGATATTGAACTCAATGAGATATGTGACCTAGATTCTCAAATCTGTGATCCAGTTCAACTTTCTGAATCAATATTGACTCCTGTTTTATTACCAAACTTGAGTAATATTTTCCAGTCAGTTTTGATTCCCCCACCTATCATTCATGAACTTGAATCACCAATATTAAGTCACATTCCATTGTTGGAAAATAATTGTGAACTTGAGTTTCAATTTCTTGACTTGGACCCAATTCCTGAACTTGTTTCGACTCCTAAACCTTTACTTGACTTAAGTCACCTTCCTGAGTCGGTATTAGTTCCTGTCCTTCCTGAGTCCAAGTCAATCATTCTATCTTTTCACACTCCATTCTGGGACAAGGTGGTTGACAAATTTGACTCTGAAATCAGTTATGGAATTTGAAAATTAGATGGGGTCAAATACTTAATAAAAATCCTTTATGGACACATCTTTTTAGTGGGTTATATTAGAGTAATTTCTGGTGGGTTCCTCCGAACCCAACGAAATGTCGATTGGGCCGCATTTCGTGGACCAATCAGACCACCACCGGAACCACCACCTTAAGGTAACATTTTCCTTCCCTTTCTTCTTTTTCATGCATCTATGCATTAATTCATACATTGAGGACAATGCATGAGATAGGTGTGGGGGAGGGTCTAACATAACTTAGCTTTTCTTTTTATTAAAAACTTTTTGAAAATAGAAATAATATTTTGACATATTTTTTGTAAGAAATTAAGTTAATTTTAAGGAATAGGAAAATCTAAATTCAGATTTATTATACTTGGTCAAAATATGATTATTTGTTTGATTTTTAGGGTTAGGAAAAAATTTGTCAAAGTAATTTAGTCTTGATCTTTACCTTGATGAAATATGCACACTTCATACACTTACACACTTAGGGTTCAAAAACAAAGATTCTTATGCCTTATAAAAAAAAATATATAAAAAAAATAAACAAATCTAATTATTGATCAGCTAGGTGCTTTGGCCTAAGCAAGCCTTAGTATTTATGCGAAAGATAATTAGATAAGTTTGAAAAAAAAAGAAAAAGAAAAAAAAGATAAACAAATCTAATTATTGATTAGTTAGGTGCTTTGGCCTAAGCAAGCCTTAGTATTTATGCGAAAGATGATTAGATAAGTTTAAGAAAAAAATATATAAAATCCTCTGATTAAGCTGGGTATTTATGCCTAATAAAGCATAAGTATTCACGCCTAAAAGTGGTTCATATAATAAAATCCTTAGTTTTGTGGCCTTGTTTGCTCGAGTCCTTAAGTCCTTGGGGTGTCTTCTCACCCGGTGCCCTAAGACCGTTTGGTTTGGGAGTCATCGATTAAAGGCTCATTACATGGGCAGATTAGAAAGCCTAATAGAACTAAGGAATAATACCACCAAAAAAATATATATGTATAAATAAATAAGGCATAAGAGTTAGAGTTAATGAACCCTTAGTCAAAATTTTCACGATCACAAGGTGCATATGACTTAGGGTAAAGTAATAGACTAGATGAGAAGTACAATTTAACTCCTTACCTTGATTGATAACAAATTTTGAATAGAGACTAAGTTTAGGAATGAAAAATTCAGTCTTCCTATAACTTATAGATTGCTTAGATCTTACAATTATATTTCAAATATTTTTCTCTTTCAAAATGCCTTTCGAAAATACTAACTCTTTATTTCTCTTTCTTTATGGATTTTGTGGGTGCAATCCGCTGAAAACCCTCATGAGACAAAACTCATCCTCTAGGGGAAACCTAGAGGTTTAACGGCTTATTGCACATGCTCAGTGCAATCGCGTGACCTGCGAAAGTGGTCTAATAATCTCTAGTATAGTTTAGTTGTTTTGCTCGAGGACGAGCAAAAGATAGGTATGGGGGTGTGATTGGTCGCTAATGTTGCATATTTAATATCATATGTCCATACTTATTATAGAATAAAAGCCTGCATTGTCCTAATTAATTGTTTGATTTATTTGCAGGCCCAATCTTTAAGGAGTTGAAGAGAAATGAGCCCAAAGCCCACCAAAATTCTGAATTAAATCAGAATTAATTCGCACTCAGTAAATCAGGGCAAAATCAAGAGGTTGAAAACTGGTTGAGAAGAATCCTCTCAGGATCGATCGGTTAAAGCCAAGAATCCAAGGCCATTTCGTCACACTCCCTGACTCAAACTGAAAATCCAACAACAGATAAAGTCAGAAGGCAAAACCAGGGAAACCCACCAACAGGGTGTGGCCACCTGGCCACACCCTGGCCGCGAAAACGTGGCCAAAGCCGTGTTTCCGCGGCTTGGTTGGGGAGTTAGGGGGAGCGTTTGCTCCCCCGATCTCCCCGGGATCCTGCACGTTGGGGTTTTGCCTATAAAAGGCCAGTATTTGCACTGAAAATGGGACGACCATGCAGAGATAGGATTTAGCCTAGTTTTCATTTGTAGTTTAGGTTTTTCTTTTCTTTATTATGTAATTGTAATGTGTATGTAAGCTTAGGTTAGATGATTCATGTAAGTAAGAGAGAGAGGAATATGTTGAGAGTGACACCGATGTACCCTCCTCCTTTCTTCCATCGTTTCAAGCAATAAAAGGTAACATATTTATGTTCTTCTTTACTTTCATTTTCTTTTGTTTTCGTCTTCCTCTTCTACTTTACCTCGTTTGTTTTTGCTGAGTTTACAAGTGAATTCCAAAGCACAAGTACAACGATGTTATGTGAGTGCCAACGATAGTTCATGAAGACGTTCTCCTCCTCAAGACGTATCACTTCATGCTTGTGCGAGACTTGATGATATAATGCGAACGGGGACTGAGCTCTGGTTTATGATCTATGCGTTGAACGCCTCCTAAACAAAGGTAGAACATGCAAGGTTTCCAGGTAAGTCATCACTCAAACTAGGTAAGTATTTCTTCTTCTTTCTTTCTTTTCTTTTATTTCTTTAGTATAGATCACCACCTCTTCCAAATCGTTTTCACTCTTTTCACTTCCTTGTAAATAATCATTTGTGCATAATCGCTTTCATCGTTTTCTGATTTTTCTCCACTTTCTATTCTACCACTTTCTTCTTAACTTTAACTATTAACTCTTTTTCATTTTCTTAATTTTAAAAACAAAGAAGAACTTTCGTTTGGTTTTCATAAAGATTTCAATAAAGAACATAAACGCTTCTATCGCAAAACCCTCCTTGTGGATCACGACCCGCATAGCCACTTGCTATAGCGGTAAGAATTGAGCACTTGCACATTCCTTTCTAAGTTCTGTAATTCCGTATTTTGTGTGCAGGTTTATCCTCAATCACCCTTACCTAGATGACTACTTGGAGAACCGCCTACATTAGGCCCTCACCATGATGATATCTTGAGTATCTCCACAGCAGGCACATGGTCCTTGCCATGATGACTATTCGGAGAACTGCCTACATCGGGCCCTCGCCCGGATGGCATCTCAAGTATCTCAATAGCCTATAATAGGGCCTCACCCTGACAGCTACCCCTTCTCGGAGAGTCTCCTAAGATACGGAGGCTCGCCCAATGACCAATAGCGGGTTCTCTCTCTAACGATCAAGCCTACGCGGAGACTCTTCTGAAAGGTTAAAGTCTTCCCTATGGTTCTTATAGCCGGGCCCTCGCCTTAATGGCTACTCGAGGAACAACCTACAGCGGGTCCTCACCCTCATGGTTACCCTTTCTTGGGGAGTCTACTAAAAGAGGAATGCTCGCCAAATGGCCTATCAATTTCTCATCCAGACGGCCATGCCGACACGAAGACTCTACTGAATGGTTGTCCCTATGGCTTCTATAGCCTATATCGGGCCCTTCCCCTGACGGCCGCTCGAGAAATGACCTATATCTGGCCCTCGCCCTGATGTCTACCCTTACTCAGAGATTCTCTCATAACGTAGAAGTTTTCCTGTCAGCTCCCACAATGGTCAAGTGACTCCAACAACTGTCAACACGTTCTAGTCCGACTACTTGGGTTTTAACGCAATCAGATGAGCGAGTTGTACCAATATTAAAAAGGAAAAGGTCTGACATAGAATCAAACATGATTAGCCCAGTGCTATGGATCAAACACACATCCAGAAAAATTAAGACTCGGACAAATACAACATGTTATTACAAATTTGGGGATATAAAAGAAGTACAAATGGATACAAATGCTGAAACAAGCGGTCTGTGGTTAGCGCCTCCTGTTCGGGCCACCACCTCCTTGGCTATATCAGTCCTGAGGATGAAGCTTGCTCACTTCAAAATGCAACTCTTTGTTCTCTTCGAATAACTTCTGGTAGAGATCATCTTTTTGACAGAACTCTCCTCAGAGTCTCTTTATCTCGCACTCATTCTGCTCCGAACCAGCTCCAACTCTCGGACCACCTTACTTTCAGCGCATGAGTTTCCTCCTTCTCTTGAGTCGACAGCGACTGAAGAAAGGCAATCTCCAATTTCTTCTCAGAGAGAATCTTCTGAATCAGTAATATCATCCATTATCTTCTTTAACTGTTCCAACCTGTCTAGGAGGGACACTATAAATTGGAGCTTTATCTTGTTCAGCTCTCTTAGATCCATGGACAGGTCGAGATTCTCTTTTTTCAGCTCTTTCAGCTTCTGCCTCTTCTTAGACCATCTGTCTATTCATTTGGATGCCATGTCCATAAGCTCGCTCACCTCCGACTGATGGCGGTCAGCTCATGCTCTAGATGGAAGATGAGGCTGTTATGTATCGATATCTCCATATGGAGCGAGAGGCTAGGCATAGAACATGTTGGCCCAAGGTTACAATCACCCAATTTTATGATTTTGATGATAACAAAACATATGTGGTTATTTGTACTAATCGAGTTCAGGTGGTTAAGTCTTTTTTAGGGTTCTAGAGATTTAAGGAGTTTCTTCCTCTAAAGGAAGGTGTTGGAGACTCAAGAAGACCCAAATACGGGATCAAAGCTCAATACACCAAGATGTTACTAATAGAGAAGCCCGGTTGAAAATCTTTTAGTCACCTAGAGCCTTGTAAGATTTTAGTATGTTAAAGTGTAGAATATGATAGTAATGCTCAAGGAGTTACACACACAAAATACACTTTTTTCAAAATATACAAGTTTTTGGGTAGTATTGGTGTCTTTGCATGTTTAGTATTGATACATGTTTCATAATTTTTTCAAATTTTTATATCAAGTTTAAAACATGTATTTCATCTCCTATACTGTGCTACATCACCCTTAAACCAATACAAAATATTTTGAAATTTGTTTTAACTTCAAAACCTATTTTTAGACTATTTCAGGCCACATCGGTCAACCGCCCGATCGACCGTTGCCCATTACAGGCCAAAACGGTCGACCGGTCAGCTGACCGGGCCTTTGGCCAAAAGCGTGCACGTTGTCGGTCGACCGACCAGTCGACCGCCAGCCCTTGCGGTCGACCGACTAAAAGTCTCTTACTCTCGGTTAGGGTCGGTCGACCGAAAATTCAAAATTATCCTTTTATATAAAGAGTGGTCGACAGCCCGGTCGACCGGAGCTCACGGCTCTTTTCTGGCTGACCTGTCAGTCGACCGGTAGGCCGCCAGATGGCCATAACGGCTAGTTTTTAAATCTGTTTTGTTTTTAATGAATTACAACGGGCATTTTTTATTTCCAAGTGGCTAAACTCACCCCATATGACCTGGTATGATTTATAAATGATATTTATTCATTGTCTATATATATATGGGGCATGGGTTTTTATTTTAGACAAGAAAAATACTCAAGTTTTCAAGTTGTTTCAAGAGAGAATAGTTTTCTAGCTTTCTATTTCAAAGTTCTTTTCTTTTCAAAGCTTTTTAAGTTGGTTTTGAAACTTCTCAAATCTCTTTAACTGATATTCTTCTCTCACTTAGCTTCTTGAGCATCACCTCATATTCCACTCTTTAAGAAATTGTGAGGGAGTGTCTGTGGTCTTGCTAGATCACCAAGTGCCTTATAACCTCTCTTGGCTTTTGAGCTACCTCTTGTGTAGAGGATTGAGTTGGTGGAGTTGTGTATTCCGGTTTTGAGTAGACCAAGTTGTAACCCTTTGGTGTAAGGTCCCTTTGTGGAAGATCCCTTAGAGGATAGTGAAATCCTTCATAGTGGTGAAGGCGGGGACGTAAAACAGTGGGTCGAACCTCGGAACAAATTCTCTTGTGTTTGCGTTTGAATGTGTCTTGCTTTCTATTGCTTTACATTTTTCATATTTGTGATATTGTTTATCTTGCATTCCAAAATAGCTTTCAGTTAATCTTTGTGTATTATCGGTCTATTTTCATCTCAACAAGGAGGCAATTGAGCACATCAACTCATTATCTAGAGGCAATGTAGTAACCATTTGCTCTGATCCAGCACCAACTGTCTATCCTTTAGAAGGAGATCTCTAGGGAATATTCATCTCTCTACGCACTTAGGCTAGCATTAGTTCAGATTCATCCAATTATTTTAGGACTAATCTACCCCTATCTAGAATGATTCTTCTTACTCTAAGAAAACTCTTTAAAAATTTGAAAAATACCTGAAAATTTTGAATTATTTTACATCTTTGCCCTTAGCTTTTGAATTATTTGCATATTGCCCAAAAGAGAATTATTAGCAATATATTTAACATAATATGGTAGGTAAAGTGATGATTATGATGCAAAATTAACCACTAATCATATACTCAAGTATAATTTGACTTGTAATGTGTATTAATCGATTATATCAAAATATGAGTCGATTAATCTGATAAAATCTGAGAACCTTACTTTCTATTGCAAGTACTAGTCGACTATACATGAAGTATAAGTCGATTAGGCTAAAAAAATGTCAACTAATATGGTTTATAAGTCGACTTACAATATGCACAAGTCTTGTGCATGTTTGTGCTCGATTTCTGAGGTTTGTAACAGCTCCACCTGAACCTGAATCCATCTCCAATGAATATGAAGCACTCAAAATACTAACAGGGCTCTTGTGGATTTGGCAGCAGTTCTCCTACTCCACGTAAGGCATGCCGCTTCCCCGCAGTGAAGAGGAGTAACAAGCTATATTGTTGCTTCATATAAAGCGTAACTTGTCAATCCTCGCAATAAAAGAGTTGTGATCTTGATGGAGCATATGATCTTTCAGATGTGAAGAAAGATGAGCTTACAGGCAGATTTTTTGTTCGAAAGGAATTGTTGAGTTGGATGTCGAACAAATATTCTCACATCAGCTAAACATGTGAATAGTCTTGGGCATATAAAAATTGAGCTACTCAATCTAATAAGTTAATTTTTTGAGATACTGTCCCAAATCTTACTGTTTTCAAAATTTTGTCCGAACTCTTACTCTTCTCTGTATCTTGTTGCTTGTTCCACAGACTAAAAATCATGATTGTTCCACATGGCTAAAAATCATGTCCAAACTTATTTTGCTGCTTGTTCCGGCATGAATATCATGTTTTGACCAAACTCCTCTTCTAGAAAGCCAAGCTCAACTACCACGGCAATGTAATATTGAATTAGTCATCGCATGTGGCCCAATGGCTGCTCTGAATTTGTTAAGAGCTTCGCTCGCTCACGAGTCCGCGATTCGGGTTCCGTACACGGCGGACATCGGGTTGCTTTCATACGACCCTCTCATTTAATTACCCCAAAAAAATTAATATTTAATTAAAAATCAAATTATCCTACCAATTATTTTGGGAACATGAAACCTCCTAAATGTAAAGTTTTTATATGCAATAAAGTATAAGAAAATATTTGTACTAATAAATTTAAAAAATAATAAAATAACAAGAAAGTTGCTATGCAAACTGTTCGTGTTCAACTTGGTATTTAATTCGATTTTAGCTCAATCGAATTGGTCGAGTTTGTAAGGAGCCGAACTCAAACTAAGATTACTCGCTCCTGTTTGATTCAAATAAACTGGTATTTGATATTTAATATATATTGGAAATAATTTTGCATAAATTGTTTGACGCCTCATTATCAGATGAATTACTTAAATATAATGAAATATAAATGAGTTATTCCAGAAAAATAGAAATTGAACTACAAGCCTGTTTCCTTTCTTAAGGAGGCTGTTAGAAACTCTTGGTATCAATGCTAAAAGCTTGATTTCAAAAATTATCGAATAAATAAATGGTTCATTAACAGTTCATCTTCGGCTCGTTATTGAACTTATCAGCTCGCTCTTGGCTCGTTAACGAGCCGAACTTATCAGTATGCTCACTCCCCTAATTAGAAGGCATTCCTGTTTTCACAAAGTCAAGTAGCAGACGGAAACCATTTCTAGCTTAGTTGCCAACTACACGAATATAATTAAAGTAAAGTAAAGTACAAGACTAGCCACCTAAGTTACTTTATATATATATGATGCCTGTAAACATTATAAAATCCCTCGTCACTTTCTCCTTAACTTTCAAAATTTATTTTTCCTTGCATCGTTGTCCAAATTCACCAATCAACGCGATAAATGCATCCCTGTAAGATATCTGTCCCGTGTAACAAACTTACGAATTTTATTTTAATTAGAAAATTAAAGGCTTTTGACCAGTTTAGTGTTGTTGCCAAGTTGTATTATCTTATATTTTAGATATTTTAATTTACTGAAATTTAGAGCTTAAACAAATAACAATATTCAAACAAATTTCAATATAAATCAAATAAATAAACAAAAGAAAATAAAGCTTGCATGTGAAAAGAGCAGGCGTGCTAATTACTGCCCTTGAAGATAAAGACCGCCCTATCACTCGGACGTTGAAACGGTCGTGTCAACTAGAGATAATAGATCCTCCAGAATGTACTAGCACCCGGCGTGAGTGTGAGAATAGAACTTGTGCTGAGATAAGAGACAATTGCCTATTAGAGAAAATAAAATTTAATTTAAAAGAGAAGAACAGAACTCTTCACGAGGAAAAGCTCAAGGAGGGAGAGAAGAGAGAACATAAAAGCTTGGTATGGTGTCTTTTTCTTTAGGTTAATATTCACAAATCCCCAACATTTAGAACACATCAGAGGTAAGGTCTGAAAAGAAAGATATTTTCATTATCTATATTTTCAAGAAGAGACACAACTTCTTGCCTGCTTTAACATACCAATCTTTTAATTAGCACGTGATAATATCGAGTCAAGCCCAACAAATTGACCAAAACTCCCTATATAAAGCTCTCTCTGTCTGCTAAAGGCTAACAAGCTCACATAATGTCATCCTCTCTCATGTTCATCCTTGTACTCTTCATCTCTTTCTTGGCCACCATTCCCTTCTCATCTGAAGCTCTTGATGATTCAGTGAAGGAAATTACACACATGCACCTCTACTTCCATGAGATCACCGCCGGTCCAAACAGAACCACATCCATCGTCGCCCCAACGAATTCATCTCTCTATGGATTCGGTGGTGTGGTGGCAATCGACGATGAGCTGAGGGAAGGGCCCGAGCCTACATCTAAGCTCATCGGGCGAGCCCAGGGAATCTTGCCCAGGGTGTCCAAAGAAGAGATAGCGTCTCTTGTGGCTGCGAATTTTGTATTCACGGAGGGGAAGTACAACGGGAGCACACTAGACGTGTTCGGGAGGGCCGTGCTGGCTTCAGACAGACGAGAGTGGAGCATCATTGGAGGGAGCGGGCAGTTCAGGCTCGCCCGGGGTTATGTCCTCGGCAAGAAGCTGAGTTCTCCGGCTGGTTCTCTTCTCATAGAGCTGGATATTTATGTCTTGCATAACAAAAATAAAATGGTTTGTATCCATCATTATTGTGTTCATTCGGAATAGTACGTTTAAAAAAAAAATGTTCTTTACTCTTATGCAAATAGACGTTGATTCTATGTACTAAAAGAATAAGATGGATTAAGTCTTATTCTTAATAGCATATTCATCCTCTACGAGGGAATTTGCTTGTCTTTAATAAAATAAATTTGTAAGGAAAAATGCTCTCTCTCTCTCTCTTCTCTAAGTAGGAGAGTGTCTCAATAAATGTTGGCACCATGCGTTTGATATGTTCTCTCCATGCTTTTCTTTTCATTTGTTTTTATAAAAATACACTGCTTAGTGGAGGTTATCAATCTACTCTACATGGTATATAATACTCTGTGCATGTGCCTTAGCACATCTTTACCATTTGTATTGGTCAAAATTATTACCTCTACGAGATCGTGATAACTAACATGAGGCCCCAGAATCGATCACATCCAGCTGATCTTACCTGACCACATGGCTAACATGACAGTTACAAAAACTTGGCACATAGTGAGTAATAACTGCGGATCTGAGTTGTTATCCTTACCAACACGATCCCCGAAGATCACACACCACGCTACCAATTGCAGCTGGGGCGTTATATGCAGTTACGATGGTGGACTGATCCATATGAGCCGATCTAAACTCATCAACTCTCAGCTATAAGTGCTGATCTCTTCCTCCTTTGTAGAGAATCGAGCCCTAGAGAATTGAACTTATAATAAAGTATTGAGAACTCATTGTAATCTCTCTGAATTCTCTCTCTTTTTGCAGAGTGATTTTCCCCTTCGGGGTTTTCACGTAATTCTCTGGTATTTGTTATTGATTTATTCTCCTAATTTACAATTTGGGTGTAGATAAATTTTTTAAAGAATTTACCTCTATATTTTGGTGCTTTTATTGATATCTTTGAGTCCAGTTCAAAGTTCTCTCAATTTCAAAACCCTTTCCTCCTCAAAAAAAGCCTCTCAGAAGTCGCAATAGCCCCATCAAGGAGGAACAATTCCCGTGCCACCACCACAGTAAGCTCGGTCAACCACCACAGGAGGCGCACGGCATTCTGACCAACATCCTGCCATTCCTGACATCCACATCGAAGATGTCGGGGAAGGACTGTCTTCCCGCCTACTGCACCGGGGGCAAGGGACAATGCTCTCGAGAATCAACTCATCCAGACGATTTCTGACCTTCAGAAGCAGATGGATGAACAATGGGCGGATGCGGCTTGTGATCGTGAGAAGGCTATCTTCGAGAGAGAATCGACACCCCGCCTCCACAACCAGCTAGTCGTCGAGATAGAGATGCTTCGTAAATCACAATCCACCAAAAACCAAAGGATAGAAGGGTTTCGCACTCCTCTGTCTCCACCACCGAGCACTACTCGAGCCGCCTGCACCAAGAGCCATTGGAGGCGCGACAGATCACTCTCCCCGAGTGGCAGTTAGCACTCCTAAAACTCTGGGTCGCACAGGGCCCCGAAGGCTCCTCGTGTGGAGGACATCGAGGAGATCATCTGAAAGCAGTTTAAGAAAGCAAGTCATGTTGTCTAGAAGGAGACAGAACCTTGTGGATTAAACACCTTCGGCTCTCTGCTTTCTGAGGAGATCACTTCTCACGCTTCTCGAAGAAGTTCATGATGCCGAGCTTCAAGTGCTACTCGGAAGCGGCCAACCCCATCCAACACATCCGTCAATACTAGGACAAGATAGTAGTCTATTCTCATGAAGACTTACTCTTAAGTCGTTCGTTCACGTCCAATCTCAAAGGCATTGCCTATGACTGATTCTATGCACCCTCGAGATAATCTATCGGAGCTTTGAGGAGGTGAAGCAGGCCTTCTACCACCAGTACGCTTCCCGACGGGAGCTAAAAAAAAAACGCAACCACCTCCTGACCATCAAGATGAATTCTGGGGAGAGCCTCAGGCAATATGTCGATTATTAAGTAGAAGATAAGTGACCATTGAAATGCATGTCACATACATTTTTAAATAAATCTATATGCATGCACATAACAATTTAACTTAGTTTGATTCATAAATCATTAGAACTATCTTCACAGCTGCCAGTTCCACCCGGTCCCTTCCTTCGAAGACATAATTTCGTCCCATTTTCACACCTACTGGCTCCACCTGGTCCCTTCCTCTGAAAACATAATTTCATTATGGATTAACAATATGTAACATTTCTTTTACATGCATGATTTGGTCTTTACAATTATTGTGATTATAACAACACATAATATTTTCATAGTGCAGTGGGTAATTTCTAAGGAATCAATCCACGCACCAAAATAGGAATGAATGTAGCAAAAATCACAGAAAAGTCAATCGCAAACACAATGAAAATACATGAAAAATCCAAAAGGGAAAAAAATCATAGAGAGAGAGAGAAATTCCACTATGTCATGGCGATTACAAAAGTATTCTCTGGATTTGGGTAAACTTGGGCCTCATCCAATTAAAAGGGCTCCTCTATTTATACAAGTCATATTAAATAAATAAGGTTAGGAAGACCTGCTCAGTTTGAATACCAAGATCCATTATCTGACTAAGGATTGAGCCAAACGCTCAAGTTTGAATTGATGTAGGAGAGAGTTCATCTCTATCTGGTGGTTCATACTTGGTTGTAGATAAGGATGAACAGCCCCCGGGAGGTTGCTCCTTTATTTGAATTAAGGTTGGGCAGACAGTGGTTCCGAATTAATTGTTCCAAATGTAACCACGCATCGCACATCCGTGCGAGGCTGGATTAACATACGTCATGATCTCGGGTAAGTCAGAAAGTAACCGCTACATATGCCCCCTTTATTCCCTTCTTCAGGAAGAGGCGAGAATTCTCCTGCAGAATTTCATGTTCCCGGAGTCTCCGATATAGATAGGGGAGCAGAATGAATGAGAACTTTTGGACCGGGATTCGAGGTGTTCATTTTTACTTCAGATTTTGTCGTGTAGTGGCGTGCACAGTGATACAGTCTGGCAAAGTCTTAGATGTGTATCACATCTGGTGCAGTGCTGGTCGAATCACCGCCTTTTACTCGATGCGGCATTCGAGATTTGTTCCACGTAACTAAACTGACAGGTGTCAGTTATATTCACCATAACACGTGTAAGGCACTGATCAAGCGACGGTTCATTTTCCTAGTTTATGAGGGTTACATTCTGAGGTTTTGGGCATTTTTTTCTAAACTTTCGCTTCATCTTATTCTTTCTTACCTCCCTCTACCTTTGATCTCAAAATCTCTGACAGTTTCTTATTTGCTGAAGATGAAGAAAGGGGAGAATCGAATCCTTCTGATAGATCGGACAAAGGAAAGTTCCTCGTGGAGGAGAAGGGAAAGAGAACTTCTCGTCGCACCAGGATCAAGATGGACTTTGATCTGAAGACTTCTAAGCTTCGCGACAAGGAGACAGTGGATAAATACTTGGCTAGTTATGACTTTCATTGAGGCCCAGGAATAAAGATTGAGTTTTGTCCCAATGATGTCGATGTTTCTTCGGCTCCGCCTGGTAAGGAGGGTGTATATATGCATCCCTAGTGCTAGCGCTAGGATTTAGGCTGCCAATGACGAAGTTCATTTGCAGGTTTTGATTTTTTATGAGGTCGCCCCCTCTTAGTTGACGGCGGTGGCCTGGCATACAGTACTGGGGCTTAAAGCCCTCTGTAATTTGTACACTCCCGAGGCCTGTCAACGTGAGTTTTCAGTGCCGCATACTTGTAATCACCTAGAAGGGGGTGAATAGGTGACTAGCTAATCTAATGGTCAATTAATGCGGAATTAAAACTATTAATGCAAACTAAAGCTTCTTAAACTAAACACCAAGTATAACACAAGAGTGTAGCCGGATTCCCCGTGAAGGGCTCTGGACTAACTCCTCAAGATTCCTTTAGGTAAGAGTTGAGGTGCCACTTTGGCTTTCTTGGTTGAATACAAGTGTTAGCAAACAATCCCTAAGCATATAACAATTTAAGCACAATGTATATCAAGCATATAAAGATAAAGACAATATAAATATGAAAGATATAAAGACAAGTAAGAGATAGAGAGAGAGAGAACAATCGCAAACATGGGAGAATTATTTCGAGGTTCGAGCACACTTGCTCTACGTCCCCGCGTTCAACACTTGAAGGATTTCCACTATAATCGATCCCACCGGATCACTCGGTGCCGCAACACCTACAAGGAGTTCTCACTAGAACTCTTGGACTCTCTAGTCCCTCTCTTATTCCCGCAAGAATAACACTCCACAAGCCCACTAGCTCGCCGAGGCTGCACCTCTACAAAGAGCTCTCACTAGAACTCGAAACACCGCGAACCCGCAAGTCCGCCTCCTCAAAACAAAGATGAAAACTTTGGTGATCACAACACTTTGATCACCTAAAAACAATCTCACAATAACTCTCCTATAGGATGATATAGCAATGGATAGCTCAAGTATGTGTGTGAGAAAACTAGGATTGATTAGGTGGAGGAAAACTCAAGAAATCACTTTTAAAACACTCTTGATAAACTTCCTTTTGAATTGGAAATATTTTCTCTCAAACTAGTGGAGAAAACTTCTGAAATAGATGGGAAAAACTAGGTTTAAAACTCTCCAAAAATCTTGTTTAAAATAGTACATAAGAGCCCTCTTTTATAGGCTAGGAAAAACTAGCCGTTGGGGCAAAACAACAGCCTGGACGGCTGTCGGTCGACCGCCAACGGTCAGAAATCCGACCGTTGGAGCCTCGGTCTACCGGCTCGGTCGACCGTGGCCTGGAACAGAGAGCAGAGCTCTCTACCGGTCGACTGACCTGGTCGACCTAGGCTTTCCAGAGAGCAGAGCTCTCTGGACGGTCGACCGGCCCTCCAGCCAAACTAGCGTGCACGTTCTGTGCATGTCGGTGGACCGATTCGGTCGACCAACTCCTGGCCCGATCGACCGGCCCGGTCGACCGGCAGAAGCCAGATCAGAACAATTTAGGGATTTAAAACTTGGCGTTTTGACTTTGATAAAATCCCATAAAATCTCTAAAAATCTACAAAAATAAGTTCAGTAAAATACTTTGATATACAAACATGTTTGAGTAAATTCAAGACATGTTACAAACATTTTGAACTATTTTTGTAACTTAGAAATTTTGGCTTAAAACAAAATCTGTATTTTTTCAAATAGATTTTTTCAAAACTTCTCCAAATACAAAAACAAGATATTTTAAACACTTTTAAAGCATAGAGTGTATGGATATGATCCACTACATATACATGATGAAATATCTATATTTTTGACAATAAGTACTAAAATAATTTTATTTAAAGACATGTATACTTTGAATTTCAAAAACCAAACCGGTATTTTGTCAAAATGAAAAGTCTTTTCCAAAATGAAAATTCTTGTGTGAAAACACATCTAAATCTTGTATGTGAGTGTATATGGTATACTTGAGCAATCCACCAACTATTCTATCCTTTACATTTTATCTAAAAATAAAATCTTAACAAAACAAACCTAGACTCAAGTCTTCTCTTGAAGTCTTCACTTGAGGTCTTCTCATCTTCTTGACTTGGTCCAAACTTGATCAAATGAGCTAGACTCCTCTGGAGTACTTGATGTAATCTTGATGCACAAGCTCTTGAATCAACACGTGCTAGCTCCAAAACTTGACTTTAAATCTTTTGTTGAAGCTAAACACCTACTAAGATCTTGATCACAAATCTGAGACTAATTAAACACAAGATCATTAGTACTATATCTACATGAGTTAATCATCATCAAAACTAGAGTGATGGGCCATTGGGCCAACAATCTCCCCCTTTTTGATGATGACAAAACTCATGGAGTTATATATGCATGGATTGAAGTAAAGCTTCAAAGAAGCTCCCCCTTAACTCAGCATAACAATAAATAATAATATATGGCAATGAAGTACATGAAACTAAACAAACAAACTATACACGCATCAACAAGGTGAGAGATAAAAACATAAATCCAAAATCCTTTTTCCAAAAACTTTTCTCCCCCTTTTTGTTTAGACTTTTAAAAACATTCTTTCCATTTTCTAAAACACAAGATGCATAAACTCAATATATGCAAAAATACAAATATGCATATATAAACTCAAAATCTTTCTCCCCCTTCTTGTCAATCATCAACAAAGGGGTTAAAGTAAACACAAAACAATGTCCTCCCCCTTTTTGTCAAAAACAAAATCAACCAATAAAGAGATATATGCGATATACATTCATGAAGAGGAAGACGCTAAGTTAACTTCCTTACATACATGCATTACATGAAGAAAAGATGACAAGCCCTAATTCACATAACACATAATATGCAATGCATAAGAGGAGATGTGAAGCTCCCCCTACACACGTGTATCGCATAAAGAAGAGTTGTCAACCTCCTCATTATAAGATACACTCAACATGAATCTATATGTAGAAGAGATGTTAAGCTCCCCTTGCATATAGACAATACATATCAAAACATTTTTAAATCAAAAATTTTGATAATTACTTAAAACAAATTTTACAATTTACTCAAGGTTATTAAAACACATTTTAAGATACCTTTGTAAATAAACAAAATTTTATGATATCAATTGTAAATAAAATATATCAAAACATTTTTAAGAATCCAATTGTAACTAAACAACACAAATTTTGAATTCTTCTTAAACTAAAAAATCAAGATATCACAAGATATAGATACCATATTGAAATAGAAACATTTGTGATACAAATTGAAATTGAAACATTTTTGTATTTTGATACCAATGAAAAATATGGATACCAATTGAAATTTATTGTATATTATGATATCAAAAAAAATACCAATTGAAAATAATGCATAAGCTTATAAAAAGTGCCAATGAGAAATCAATTGAAAATCAAGATTTGAATTAAGCTTAGCATAAACATACTTTGTGCTTTAAACATGTAATTTTCTTGTAACTCAAGCATAAACAAATCATATATATGTATGAAAAGAAAATACCAATGAAAATTGATATAATTTGAAATGAAGCATACATATATAGAAAACAAAATATGAGTATATACAAAAAATATCAGTTGAGATACCTATTGAAAATATGATGTAAATCAAGTATATAACTCATAATTACCACCCTTTTTCATGTACAAGATAAAAGATTTTCAATAAGGCATACAAGGCATGGTCGCCCATCCGTCCGCCCATAAAGGGGTTGGTAGGGGTTTTCAAAAGCTAGAGTTTGAAAATATTTTTATTGTGAAAAACACTATCAAATGAAGAATAATTAACTAGTTAAAATAATTTTTAAAAAACTAGTTAAAGATCTTTCAAAACATGAAATCAAATCATATGAGTCCATGAAGCATGCTAAAAACACAAGAATTGACACTCGAAATCTATAAGGCTCAAAATATCTCATGAAAACAATGTCATGAGTAAACAAATGAAATGTGAGTGTACCATAATCATGTGAGTAGCATTTTCATGAAACTAAGCAATAAAGCTCAAAAACATTAAAAAAAAACATTTTACATCTAAAAACAAACTTCTAGGTATATGTATGATTTATCCAAAACTAACAATATGCATACATATCCCAAACATAAAAAGAGTCCATAATGTAAATTGCATGAAGACAAGTGACTCAAGGGGCATACATGTATATTCATTAGTTTTGAACAAAAATAGCATATACATGAAGTAAAACATGTAAATAGGCAAAACAAGTATAAATGAGGAAATCATCAAAACTAGGCTATACGTGTGCATATAGTGAGTACAAATGAGCAATGAAGTGCAAACATATATAAATCAAATGTTGCTCACTACTTGTACAAGTATATATTCAAGTTTTAATAAAGACTACATTTAAACAAGTGTTTACCACATGAAGCATAAAACACAAAACATGCTTATTTTAACAAATACTAAAACATGCTAAAAATCATCAATTATAAAAGTATGTAAACTAAATAGGAGTTTAGAGATAGTTACCAAAACAAAAAACTGTACTCTAAGTCTCCAAAACATGGTGGTTGTCCCACCAAACCTCCTTGATAGCGGTGCATCAAATGTATGTCCATCGAGTCCATGTGCATTCACCATCAAGGCACCAAATCTCTCACGTCGTGTGAGAGCCCGCACCTACATCAAATACAAAAGGTAGAGACTTTGGTACCCATTTTCTTTTGGGTCCATGAGGGTTAGCAATGTAAGGAACCCAAACATTCTTATTAGCAAAATTTAAAGAATTTATTCTATCATAACAAAATATTGCTAAATGGCCTTTGCGGCCGCAATGTGTACACTTGTACACTCTACTATGCACGTGTGTATGAGTGTGATCATGGCGTGCAAAATGTGCATATGCATGTTGTGGGTGATGTGCATGAACATGTGGAGCTTGTTTCTTTGAAACAAAGGATTCCAATCTAGAATGGTTAAATGCACATTTGGTCAAAGTTGAGCTCAAATAATCTATTTTATTTTTCAAAAATTTAACTTCATTTTTAGTAGTAGCATGAAAAGCATGGTCAACAATCTTATTCTTTTTAGAAACATTAACTTTTTCTTTTTCAACAATTTTTCTTTTCAAAGAGGTGTTTTCTTGCAAAGAAATCTCCTTTTGTTTTTTCACCAAAACAATTTTATTTTTTAAAGGAGTATTTCCTTCACACATATCATTCAATTTAGAAAGCAAAGAAATATTCTCATTTTCAAATTTTCATTTTCTTTTTCAATGCATACAATTTTATTTTTAAAAGAATCATTTTCTTTTAACAAGCAATCAAAATTATTTTTCA
Organism: Agave tequilana; assembly: GCA_038442645.1. Lineage (NCBI taxonomy): Eukaryota > Viridiplantae > Streptophyta > Magnoliopsida > Asparagales > Asparagaceae > Agave > Agave tequilana. The sequence continues at coordinate 102,603 of JAVJIF010026627.1, forward strand.
TTTTCTTGTTATCCTTTTTAAGCATGTCATATTTTTCTAGGAGTAGTTGACAAAAAGATGTAAGTTCATCATATGACATATCAACATCCTCTTCTAGCTCGGATTCGGTATTTACCTCAAGGGGGTTATCCCCTTGGACCATGTAGCATACGTTGGAAGTCTCACTTCCAACATCCGAATCGCTCCCCGCATAGTATTGTTCTTGTTCGCCAAGGGAGATCAAAGTGTTCTATACTACAAAAGCCGAGTCAAGATTAGCAATCCTACATAAATAATCATTATTTAGGGTAAGCATGAATGGCTTTTGAGTTAGCCTCAATATACTTGCTATTTGAATAATATGAATCTTTAGTGGTAGCAAGATAAACATGAATGCCTAGGCCTTTGAGGTACAAAGACATCTTAACCTTCCAAGTTTGGATGTTAAGAATGTCAAAAGTGGGAGGTGACCTGAAATCCATGTGTGTGTACAAATATTGTGATTAGCTATAAAATGAGGATCTTTAACTCAAGGTTGTTAGACCCAAATCAAGAGCACGTGGCTCTGATACCAATTGTAATCACCTAGAGGGGGGGTGAATAGGTGACTAGCTAATCTAATGGTCAATTAATGCGGAATTAAAACTATTAATGCAAACTAAAGCTTCTTAAACTAAACACCAAGTATAACACAAGAGTGTAGCCGGATTCCCCGTGAAGGGCTCTGGACTAACTCCTTAAGATTCCTCTAGATAAGAGTTGAGGTGCCGCTTTGGCTCTCTTGGTTGAATACAAGTGTTAGCAAACAATCCCCAAGAATATAACAATTTAAGCACAATGTATATCAAGCATATAAAGATAAAGATAATATAAACATGCAAGATATAAAGACAAGTAAGAGATAGAGAGAGCAATCGCAAACACGGGAGAATTATTTCGAGGTTCGAGCATACTTGCTCTACGTCCCCGCCTTCAACACTTGAAGGATTTCCACTATAATCGATCCCACCGGATCACTCAGTGCCACAACACCTACAAGGAATTCTCACTAGAACTCTTGGACTCTCTAATCCCTCTCTTGTTCCCGCAAGGACAACACACCGCATGCCCACTAGCTCGCCGAGGCCGCACCTCTACAAAGAGCTCTCATTAGAACTCGAAACACCGCGAACCCGCAAGTCCGCCTCCTCAAAACAAAGATGAAAACTTTGGTGATCACAACACTTTGATCACCTAAAAGCAATCTCACAACAACTCTCCTATAGGATGATATAGCAATGGATAGCTCAAGAATGTGTATGAGAAAACTAGGATTGATTAGGTGGAGGAAAACTCAAGAAATCACTTTAAAAACACTCTTGATAAACTTCCTTTTGAATTGGAAATATTTGCTCTCAAACTAGTGGAGAAAACTTCTGAAATAGATGGGGAAAACTAGGTTTAAAACTCTCCAAAAATCTTGTTTAAAACAGTCCATAAGAGCCCTCTTTTATAGGCTAGGAAAAACTAGCTGTTGGGGCAAAACAACAGCCTGGACGGCTGTCGGTCGACCGGCCCGGTCGACCACCAACGGTCAGAAATTCGGCCGTTGGAGCCTCGGTCGACCGGGTCGGTCGACCGTGGCCTGGAACAGAGAGCAGAGCTCTCTGTCGGTCGACCGACCCGGTCGACCGGGGCTTTCCAGAGAGCAGAGCTCTCTGGACGGTCGACCGGGACGGTCGACCGGCCCTCTAGCCAAACTGGCGTGCACGTTCTGTGCACGTCGGTCGACTGATTCGGTCGACCGACTCCTTGCTCGGTCGACCGGCCCGGTCGACCGGCAGAAGCCAGATCAGGACATTTTAGGGATTTAAAACTTGGCTTTTTAACTTTGATAAAATCCCATAAAATCTCTAAAAATCTACAAAAATAAGTTCTATAAAATACTTTGATATATAAACATGTTTGTGTAAAATTAAGACATGTTACAAATATTTTGAGCTATTTTTATAACTTAGAAATTTTGGCTTAAAACAAAATCTGTATTTTTTCAAATAGATTTTTTCAAAACTTCTCCAAATACAAAAATAAGATATTTTAAACACTTTTAAAGCATAGAGTGTGTGGATATGATCCACTACACATACATGATGAAATATCTATATTTTTGACAATAAGTACTAAAATGGTTTTGTTTAAAGACATGTATACTTTGAATTCCAAAAACCAAACTGGTATTCTGCCAAAATGAAAAGTCTTTTTCAAAATTAAAATTCTTGTATGAAAACACATCTAAATCTTGTATGTGAGTGTATATGGTTTACTTGAGCAATCCACCAACTATTCTATCCTTTACATTTTATCTAAAAACAAAATCTTAATAAAATAAACCTAGACTCAAGTCTTCTCTTGAAGTCTTCAATTGAAGTCTTCTCATCTTCTTGACTTGGTCCAAACTTGATCCAATGAGCTAGACTTCTCTTGAATACTTGATGTGATCTTGATGCACAAACTCTTGAATCAACACGTGCTAGCTCCAAAACTTGACTTTAAATCCTTTGTTGAAGCTAAACACCTACTAAGATCTTGATCACAAATCTGAGACTAATTAAACACAATGTTATTAGTACTATAATTACATGAGTTAATCATCATCAAAACTAGAGTGATGGGCCATTGGGCCAACAATACTTGCTGTGAAAGACCTTTCAGGGTACAAGCTACTTTATTCTCCAGAGTGAGGTGGAAAAAAATATCGTTAATATGGTCGACAGTGACCATGGTATGGGAGATTTCATGATTCTGGTTCCGGTCATAGGACGCCAAGTCGGAGGATGAGCGTCGGGCTATCCCGGTTGCTTGGAACCCGAATGCTGGTTCTCGGGGGGACCTTGCCCTCTGTCGATGTCTGTGGTGAAGTTGAAAAAACTGATGGCCATCGACTTTAATAGCCGTAATTGTAGTTGGCTTTTGAACCCGAATAGACCTCCAGTACCGCCAAGTGCTCAGAGGGTGCCTATGTTAGGTGAAAGCCAACTTGCCTCTGAGCTCGAAGAACCTGTTCGAGAAGAGAAAAGTTCCACCTCCGAGACAAGGGAGTCTACTTAAGGAGTGGGCCAACAGACTGTGAATCTCGAGAAGCCGAGGGTCCCAAGGTGACTGCTCTCAGCAAGAATAAGTGGGGTCTATCTCAATCTTCACACCCCCAGCGGCAACAGGTAAATTCCTGATTTTCTTTAGTTTTCTGTTAATTGATAGCCAATTCCTAACTATCTTTTGTAAAAAAGCGCCGACTCCAGTTTGACGATGACGGAATGATGAATTTGCTCGAAGCCATGACCACTTCCCCGTGTTCCCTTGGAGAGCAGCCTTCCATTGTCGGGGATGATTGGACTGGGTCCCCCGACCATGCAGCAAGTGCTCGGGGGCCTTCACCCACCCTTGAGGCTATAGAAAAGGTTGTTGGTACGAATTCGGTGGTGCCCGCTAGGCTCTCTACTACTGCACTGCTCCCCGAGGATAGGACTAAAGCGGTGACGCCCCTTGCTTTGAACGCCACAGTTGGTGGTGGTGGCTCCTCGGGGACTGCCACACAGTCTATCGAGATGTCTTTGAGGCAGACTGGTGCTAATCCTGAATTAGGACTGTTCCTCCAGAAGAGGCTGTCGAGGTGGCCCTCGGGTATGGCAACTTCCTCGAGGGGTTCAAGGAATTCAAGGCCCTCCCCTTGAAGGAGCGGAGATGACACATGAAGAACGAGGTCTTCAGGGTAAGCTGTGTGATGACTTTGTATGTTATTATTTGCATATGCGTCGTTTGATTTTGGTTTTCTTTTCAGAACTCGGTGCTTATCTCAGAGTTACTGGATGATCATTGGGATGCTTTGAAGGCGAAAGAGGGTGAGGCTGCTGACTTGCGTTGAGAGATGGAGAGGCTTAGTGTTGCGGGGAAGACGGCAACCTAGGAGATTAGTCAGCTCAAAGTAGATTTGTGCAGCAAGGTGACGGCTCACTCGTGTTGGAAAGAGGAGTTGGCGAGGGTTAGGGAGGACCTAGGGAAGAAGAGTTCTGAGATGTTGGAGAAGGTCTCCAAGCTGCAGCAAATGGAGTCTACACTGTTGGCCGCATAGTAAGCCCTTAAGGAGATGCATCAGCGTGCAAAAGGGGCAGAAGCTACCCTAAGGTCCGAACGAGACGCTTTTGAAAAGGCAATGGAGTATCCTAAAGATGACTTAAGTCGGGCATAGATAACTCGCGATGAAGTAGAAGCACGTGAGCAAGAGGCTATAGTTGACTACCAACACACATTGAAGGTGCTTAAGTTAAGTAGTATAAAGAGGGGTATGAAGACGGGAAGCGTGGGGCGTCTCTGAAGTATTCGCTTGATATCGGGTCCTCCCCAAAGGGGAAGGTCAGGATCCGTTAGGGGGCGGTGCTACCTACGCTGTTGAGTTGGAGGCCTCTTAAAACCCTCCCTCTAGGGATACAACATCCCTGACATCGGGCCCCACACTGACTGTGTCTGACGCAGAGCGAGTGGTCGATGTTCCTTCGCTATGATCATGGAGGCCTCTCTGAATTCTCCACCTGGCGATGCTGCGCTTTCGATGATGAGCCTTCTGCCGACGGCTCCTGATCTGAGAAGGTGACTGTGGCTGCCATCGAGGAGGCAGCTCCCCTGGTTGCTTCATCTGAGGCCTTTCGAAAAGGCAAAGGCCAAGTGAGTGTTTGAGGGTTTGTCTATCATTTATTGTAAAGATCCAGAGTAATCTTTTGAAAAGAAATTATTGGGCCTTTGAGTTCCACCTTTTTTGAACATTTTATTCCCTTTGCATTTTAATCGTCGTGAGTGCGGGTCCAACAGTCTTCTTCCATTCATCTCCTAATCCGGTGGTCGATGGGAGCTCTTTCGAAGGTTGGGGATGTCTCCAGCTAGCATAGGTTTAGAGGAGGTGTGCGCTTCAGGTGAATAACCGTCCAAGGAGATCAAGGGATCTGGGCCTGGGAAAGGAGAGCCAGAGGTGGAAATTGACTTGGATGATGAGCTCGAATCCTTGTTGGAGCCCTGAATGCCTAGCGGGAAGAAGTGGTCATGGGGGAGCTCCTGGGAATTCCTAAGCTTTCTCGCCCTGTAGGACTCAAGTTACTCGACTTCTTAACAGCTCAGCTGGATCGTGAGCTAATTTCCCACAATGCGATCGTGGTTGGTCATAAGAAAAGGGTGGATGGTGTTCTTGAAAAGGGTCATGAGCTGCTAGCATCGAGCTCTTCATTGAGAAAGGAGAAGGTGGAGCTTGAGGAGAAACTCTTGGGCCGACTTCTGGAGTTGCAGAAGGCATTGGAAGAGGTGTCAGATCTTTGGGAGAAGATGAATTCTGCCCAGTGAGAGATCCTTTCTCTAATGGAGCAGATCGACAGGAGCTGTTCCATTAAGGGAAGGCTCGAGCTGAGCTTCGAGCCGTCCGGAGTAGCTTGGAGGGTCGTGACAAGGATGTGGAGAAGTTGAGAGATGAGGTCTCATGACAATTAGATCATTTTGATAACCTTTGGCTTGTCCATGGGGAGTTGTTGGAAGAGATGCAGAAGCTACGTTCTGAGGTCATTGCCCTCAGATCAAGCATCCGTGTAGAAGGTGTTGGGGCACAGCTTGGGGTCGTAAACCAGAGCCTAGAGGGTCCTACCCTCCGACACGGTGGGCCAAGGTGTCACCTTGGGATAATGTCTTACCGTGCTGAGAACTCAGGCAATTACCATAGAGAGCTCGGAGAGGGGGGATGGATCGGGAAAGCGGGCACAGGCATGAATGATGGGGTAGCCCGCTTTTGTATAAATGAGTGTAATCATGAGATGTGTCATCCACTATTTGTGTGCCGAATTGTTGTTTTGATGCTCCTGAGTGACACCTTGTGTCTTTGTTTGTAGGGGGCCATCGGGGTAGGACTTGGTATAAGCTGTTGACTCACTCGAGTGGCCGCCAAGGTGAAAATCTTTCTAGGCCGACTCCGAGCAGCCCTAGTGGGTGAGCCTCTATCTTTCGGCGGCCCCCAGAGGGATAGTCACGAGGGTTGTCTTTCCCTTATAGCCGTCAGGGTTGGACCCGATATAGGCTGTCGACTCACTCAAGTGGCCATCAAGGTGAAAAACTGTCTAGGCTGACTCTGAGCAGCCTTAGTGGGCGAGCCTCCATATTTTAGGGAGCTTCTCGAGGGATGATCGTGGAGGCTGTCTTTTCCTTATAGCTATCAGGGTAAGACCCACTATAGGCTTTTGAAATACTCAAGTGGCCGTTAAGGTTAAAACCTGTTTAGGTTGACTCCGAGCAACCCTAGTTGATGAGCCTCCGTCTTTAAAGGTGTTCCCCGAGGGATAGCCGTGGGGACTATCTTTCCCTCATATATAGCTATGTAGGACCCACTATAGGCTGTTGACTCACTCGAGTGGCTGTCAAGGTGAAAACCTGTCTAGGCTGACTATGAGCAGCCCCAGTGGGCGAGCCTCCATCTTTTAGGAGGCTCCCCGAGGGATAACCGTAGGGGCTGTCTTTCCCATATAGCCGTCAGGGTAGGACCCGCTATAGGTTATTGACTCACTCGAGTGGCCATCAAGGCGAAAGCCTGTCTTGGATGACTTCGATCAGCTCTAGTGGGCGAGCCTCCATCTTTCAAGGGGCTCCCCGAAGGATAACAGTGGGGGCTATCTTTCCCTTATAGCCGTCAGGATGGGACCCGTTATAGGCTATTGACTCATTTGCGTGGTCGTCAAGGTGAAAACCTGTCTAGGTTGACTTTGAGCAGCCATAGTGGGTGAGCCTCTATCTTTCAGGGGGCTCCCTGAGGGATAGTCGTGGGGCTGTCTTTCCTGCATAGCATCAGGGTAGGACCCGCTATTGGCTATTGACTCACTCGAGTGGCCGTCAAGGTGAAACCTGTCTAGGCTGACTCCGAGCAGGCATAGTGGGAAGCCTCCATGTTTCAAGGGGCTCCCCGAGGGGTAGCCTCAGAGGCTGTTTTTCTCATAGCCGTCAGGGTAGGACCAGCTATAGGTTTTGACTCACTTGAGTGGCCGTCAAGGTGAAAATTTTTCTAGGCTGACTCTGAATAGCCCTAGTAGGCAAGCCTCCATCTTTTAGAGGGCTCCCTGAGGGATAGCCGCGGGGCTATCTTTCCCTCATAGTCATCAAAGTAGGACCCGCTATAGGCTGTTGACTCACTCGAGTGGCCGTCAAGGTAAAACCTGTCTAGGCTGACTCCGAGCAGGCCTAGTGGGCAAGCCTCCATCTTTCAAGGGGCTCCCCGATGGACAGCCTCAGAGGCTATTTTTCTCTCATAGCCGTCAGGGTAGGACCAGCTATAGGTTATTGACTCACTCGAGTGGCCGTTAAGGTGAAAACTTGTATAGGCTGACTCTGAGTAGCCCTAGTAGGCGAGCCTCCATCTTTTAGAGGGCTCTCCGAGGGATAGCCGCAGGGCTATCTTTCCCTCATAGAGATCAAAGTGGGACCCGCTATAGGCTGTTGACTTACTCAAGTGGCCGTCAAGGTGAAAATCTGTCTAGAATGACCCTGAGCAGCCCTAGTGGGCGAGCCTCCATCTTTCAGGGGGCTCCTAAAGGGATAACCACGGGGGCTGTCTTTCCCTCATAGCCGTCAGGGTACGATCCGTTATAGGCTGTTGGCTCACTCGCGTGGTCGTCAAGGAAAAAATTTGTCTAGGTTGACTTTGAGCAGTCCTAGTAGGCGAGCCTCCATCTTTCACGGGTCTCCCCGAGGGATAGACGCGGGGCTGTCTTTCCCTCATAGCCGTCAGGGTGGGACCCGTTATAGGATGTTTGACTCACTCGAGTGGCCGTCAAGGTGAAAACATGTCTAGGCTGACTCCGAGCACCTCTAATAGGCAAGCGTCCATATTTTAGGGGGCTCCCCCAGGGATAGCCGCTACGTAGTCTTTCCCTCATAGTTGTTAGGGTAGGACCACTATAGGCTGCTGACTCACTCGAGTGGCTGTTAAGGTGAAAACCTGTTTAGGCTGACTCCGAGCAGCCCTAGTGGGCGAGCCTCCATCATTCAGGGGCTCTCTGAGGGATAGTCACGGGGGCTGTCTTTCCCTCGTAGCTGTCAGGGTAGGACCCGCTATAGGTTGTTGACTCACTCGTTATATCTGAAAAGGACATGAAAAATAAAAGAGTTTGCATAATTTTATTGGATGTTACGAAGGTTTAGACGCAGTATTTATTCAGGTGGGAAATACATTTACCAATGATGTTGTTCGCTCCCCGGATGGTACTAAGGGCTGGCGTCTCAATCAACTATTTATGTAAGGGTCTCTCCAACTTCAGGTTCATCCTCTAGGCTTAGGATGAACTCACCCAAATATTCTCGTTGAACTAAGTCCTCGAGGTGTCATTTGAGCACCAAGCAATGCTTCGTGGCATGCCCCTGACTGCCATGAAAAGAGCAGCTTCCTACTTCAAGAGAGTCTGGGTTGCGTCTAGCAGCCTTAGGGAGTTTTTCCAGGGTTGATGCTTGATAACGTGGAAGATCTGGTCGATGGGGAGGTTCAAGGGGGTGAAGGTAATGGAGCCTTCAGCCTTTGTCGTCGTCTGGGGAGTGTGCTTGTTTGGAGCAAGGGCTCAGTGCCCCCTTGCACGCTTCCTTGAGCTGTCGTGCTGAAGGTTTTCATGGTCGTCATGTGAGGCAGCCACTTTGGATCTTATCTTATTGAGCTTGGCGCATAACTCATTTAGGGTTGCGGGGTGTTGATGGGCCTCGGAGGAGGATCCCTTCAGGACTTCCCACGTGCCTAACTCGATGACCCACTGTTGGGCTTCTCGCAAAACTTTTATTTGCGTGAGTAGCTGATCATTAACCTGTGTTACCGCCTCGCGCTCGCGCTTCACCGTGTCGCGATGAATGGCGACAAGTTCTCGTTCATGGTCAGCCTTAACCATCATTGCAGCTCAATCACCACCTGGACAAGCTATCCTCATGAGAGTGCCGTTGGGTCTAAGTCATTCGAGGTGTTGATGTCGTGTCAGGAGGTGCTCCTATGTGCCATGATCGCTATATGCAGATGTCTTCACAAAGATCTCAAAAGTTTTGAGTTCGCTCTCAACGAAAAGCATGAAATGCAGTGGGTAATTCCTAAGGAATCAATCCACGTACCAAAATAGGAAGTAAATGTGGCAAAAATCATAGAAAACTCAATCAGAACACAATGAAAGTACGCGAAAAACTCGAAAGGGAAAAACTACGGAGAGAGAGAAATTCCACTATGCAAATGGCGATTACTAAAGTATCTATGTATTTGGGTGAACTTGGGCCCCATCCAGTTGAAAGGGCTCCTCTATTTATACAAGTCATGTTAAATAGATAAGATTAGGGAAACCTGCTCAGTTTCAATATCGAGGTCCATTATTTGACTAAGGCTTGAGCCAAATGCCCCAGTTTGAATTGATGTAGGAGAGAGTTCATCTCTATCTGGTGGTTCATACTTGGTTGTAGATAAGGATGAACAGCCCTTGGGAGGTTGATCCTTTATTTGAATTAAGATTGAGATTAAGGATAAAGATAATTTGTAATCGGATCTGACTCTTATATTAAGCATTCGACCAGTTCACAATCCAAACGAGACGGCGGATCCGAATTAATTGTTCCAGAAGTAACCACACGTCGCACATTCGCGCAAGGCTGGATTGACATGCGTCACGATTTCGGGCAAGTCAGAAAGTGACCACTGCACACACACATATGATGGATGCATAAGGAAATTTATCACCAATACTAGCATGCAATAATCATTTCTTATACATGCATGATGAATGCATTAGGGAACTTATCACCAATACTAACATGCAACAATCTTTTTATATATCCATAATTAATGTATATGAAACTTGATTACATTTCATATTTTCACTGTTAGCATAACATTTGCACATTTAACCTTTGATTATTCTTAAATAAACTTTGCTATTTAACCCTCTTTAGTTTATGGTGTATAGTTATTTAAATAGGAAGATAAGGATAAAAAAGCTTCTAATTATCCTTTCGAAATTCAGATACCAATTCAAATCAATTTGAAATCAAGATGAAGAAAAGGATAGATTATCATCTCCATAATTCAGATATAATCCAAATTGAAGATAAAAGAGAAAATCAACTTAAATTCAGGTTGCTTAAGCTCCAAGTCAAAGATAAAGGGGGGAAATCAAATTTTAACTCGGATTTGGAGATAACTTTCTTCTCAAGTTATCAAGAAAGGATATTCTTTTAAAATCCAAAGTTCAAATAAAGATTCGGAGAAAAATTTTCTGATGGATGGATGAGATGAAGCCAGAGCCAAAAGCTCAACCCAATCCACCAAGAGATTGCCGCGGAAACACCTGAAAAGCCGTGAAAATGCAACATTTCTCTGGCCTTGATCGGTCACATATATTGCATATATATTGTCACATTATCATGTTTATTATCTATAAATCCTATTAATAAGTCTTATTTTTTTTTATAAAGTGCAGGCCTATTGCTAAAGAAAAGGGAAGAGAAACGAGCCCAAAAGCCCATTAAATTCTGATTTAATTCAGAATTAATTCAAAATCAGAAAATCAGGGCAGATCATGGTAGATCAGAGAGGTTAAAAACCAGTTAATTTAATTTTATAAGAATTCAAATCGGTTAGCTTGAGAATCATCGAAGATCAGATCAGAATCAAAGACAAACAACAAATCTAGCCGGACAAAAGGGAGCCAAATCCCACGCCATCAAAATCTCCACCAGGATGTGGTCATTTGGCCCCATCCTGTCCGCGGATCCACAGCTAAAGCCGCAGATCTACGACCGTTTGGTGGAGATAAGGGAGCGTTTGCTCCCCTTATCTCCTCACTCCTTTCCCTCTGGGTTTTTGCCTATAAAGGCAGGGCTTTGCACTGAAAAAGGGAGCGAAAACTAGGATTAAATTTCTTGTTCATTTTTAGGCTTTAGGTTCTTTGTTAGATAGTATAGAAAAGTTGTATCTCTCTTTTCTAATTTGAAATTCATTCCAAATACCAGTGAGAGAGAGGAACAGAGTGATTGTAATCTGAAGATTAAAGTGACATCAATAATGGTTCAAAGCGTTTCTTCTTCTTCTCCAATTCACGGGTATGTCTTATTTTGTTTTCATGTCTTGTTTTGCATTATTAATGAGTAGATAAACTTATTTTCTGGGCTCACAAATTAATCTCTTCTACCTCTTTTCTCTCGATTGATTTTTATGAAAGCGACTCTCTTGAATCATAATAATGCCTGAGTTAAACTTTATTCTTGAAAGCTCATGAGGATGCTTTTCTTTTAACTTGGACTTTCAAAACACAAATATCTTTAAGATGTTTTTATTCCATACTTGCTTCTTCACGTTTGATGGTGTAACATTCTCCTTTAATGATGTGTTAAGAAAGGCCTTACGATTTTAACCAAAATCATCTTATTTGTTTTACTTAGACATTAAAAGAAACTAAAAGTTTTTGCCGATGATAAAAGTGATGCACCAAAGTGTTATTGAGATAAGTAAATAGTTGAGTAGAAATTAGTGAGCCTTGATCTTTTCCTATATTAAAAACACCAAACAATCTTCATCATTTTTTAAAGATCACCTTTTTCAAAGCCTTCTCTAAGTTTTAAGTTTTTCTTTAAATCACTTCCCTTCTCTCCATTCACTTTTCAACTAAAAAATCAGCACCATTCTTAACTTTCTAAACAAAAATACTGAAAAGCTTTCATCACATTCCTCCTCGTGAACACGACCCATTAGCTCATAGCTAGACGGTAATTCTTATCGCTTTCATTCTTCAATCAATTTTTGGCGCCGTTGCCGGGAGGGAACGGTATAATTATTTTTTAACAAGTTTGGTGTTTTGTTTCAGGGAAATTGAGGAATCAGATTTAGCACTCAAGCTTTGCAGAAGAAAACTTTCTATTCTGCACCCCTACTCTCGAAAGTAGGAAACAGAATTTCAAGAAATTGTAGCGCAAGTTTGAAAATTTGTGGACTACTAAAAAAAACTCTTTTTCGCAGGACATATCGCTTTGCAAAAATACAGTTTTTGTGTATTATTCTTACTATATTTGATATTCACACTCTCTATTTTTAATTCAACAGTAATCTGAGTGATTGTTAATTGCTTAAAAAACGTTTAGACTTGCATTCTAGGCATTTGTCTAATTACATTTCTTTTACAATTACTGTTGAAGATAGCTGGAGACAAGGTATGTATGCATAGCATATAGTTTAGGAAATATTCTTGGGTGATATTTGCTTGTTAATGTTACTTTTCTATATCTTGCACACTCTGCACAATCACTTTTAAGGGCAAAACCCAAATCAGATAAGGTAAGGAAGTCATTACCCTTCCTTAACCCACAAACTATCTCCAAGCACGCACAACCTAAGCCTAAGTAAAATCTGATAGACGTTGGCCTTAGAGACATCTCGAACTCGCTAGGAGATTATCCTAAGGGAGAAGGTATTAGAATTTGACCCTATCAAATCAGTGTCTAGGAAAGGGATTGAGGGGCGAAACCCCGAAGGCTGGTGGTTTGGCTTAATTAGGCCCATCGCTTTTGCGCGGATACCTCCCACCATTTTCCCTGACCTGGCTGATTAGCTTGTGGTCAAAGTCTACATTATAGCTCCTGTAGATAATCAACCAGTTAGGAGTTGTCTAAGTCAAGGTTATCTTAGACTAGGCTTAGTTGTTTTGTCTTGTTGACTATGTTGGCCCATAAGGTTACACTCTCCACTTGTTTAGAGTTTGATGATAACAAACCAAATATGAGCTATATGGTACTATTAGTTTGTTAAGATAAGTTTCAGGTTTGTACCATAGTTTGGAGGCCATTGCTTAGCTATTGTAAGAAATTCTAGGTTCATGAAGCAAAGAAGGCTTTTTGCACATCAAGGAAGGAACATAGAAGAGAAGGCTCTAGCAAGGCATTGCATGGCTCAAGATTGCTCAAGAGACTTAATAGATTATTTTTTTAGTTTAGAGTTTTGTTAAAGAATAGTGAATAGGTTTGAAGCTCTATCACACACGTTTTTACGCACATCTTATTTCTAAGTTTATTTCATATAAATTATACAAAATATTTTGATACAAAATTCTCTGCCTGTAAATCTATATTTATGTTTTATACTTATTCCTATTTAAAACATCTTTTGATAAAAATATTTATCTCCTCAAAATTCTGTTTGAAAATTGATTTTGGCCTGAGCTGGTCGACCGCCCGAGTCGACCGTGGCTATGACAGGCTTTGCCGTCGACCGCCCGGGTCGACCGTGGTTCTGGCAGATGCACGTATCAGTGTGCACGTTTCACGGTCGACCGTGACGGTCGACCGAGACCTGCCTGACTGTAACACTTTGCTCTCTGTTTGTTTGGGTCGACCGGGCCGGTCGACCGTACCTGCAACGGCTATTTTCTTTTTACTAGCGGTCGACGGGCCGGTCGACCGGACTAGCCGTTTGAACAGTAACGGCTAGTTTTCTGAGCAGATCTGTTTTTGTCCTTTTCTCACTTAAGTGAGTTTAAATGACTTGTTTTGGGTTTAATACCTTCTGATTAGCCTTAAAAATGTTTTATATCTAACCTAGCCCTCTCCTATAAATAGGGGTGTTTGGGGAGAGATTGGATAACCTATTCATTACAAGAAAAATTCAAAAGTTTAAGGCATTCAAAAGAGCTTGGTTTCTTAGTTTTTGTGCTGAAATTCTCTCTCATTTTCTGAAGTGTTTTCAAGAATTCTCTGATTTCATTTTCTTTTCTCTTTGCGCACAAAAGCTTCATTCCTACTCATTGTTCTCTAAGGACCTTTGTAAGGGAAGAGAATTTTGAAAGAGAAAGTTTGTGGTCTTTTGACTACCAAGAGAGAACTTGTACTTGAGATTGTGGAGTTGGGTACTCCGGTGTATTTGTGACATCTTGTGATAGTGGAAGTGGTTGGAATCCTTCTGGGGAAGGCGGGGGAAGTAGAGCTGGGTGCTCGAACCTCGATAACAAATCTTGGTGTTTGCGTTTGGTTTACTTTTCCTTATTCTTGCTCTACTTTCATTGCTATTACTACTTGCTTTTGATTGTCATTGCTATATTCACTTGTTGTCATTCATCTTGTCAATCTTTGTCCCAACAACAAGGTTGCATTGCGCACCTCCAACTCATTTTACGAGGAATCAGGAGGAAGGAGTTCAGAACCCTTCACGGGGTATTCGGCTTTTAGTCTTGTTTTGGGCGATTGTTGCATCATATTTTTAATGTGCATTGATTAGCATTATCACCTATTCACCCCCCCTCTAGGTGATTTTCAATTGGTATCAGAGCTTGGACTCTAGGTTTTGGCTTAACATCCATAGAGAGATCCTTAAAATTTGCTAATCAACATTTGCATTTCATTTGTCATCACTAGTAAACATGGCCGATAACATCAAAACCCCTCCTAAATTTGATGGACTTAATTTTCCTATTTGGAAGGTTAGGATGACTATCTTTTTGCAATCATTAGGTAGCTTAGTTGCAAAATCTTTGACCAAACCCTATGTTGCACCCCGATAGTGATGAGAGCACTTGGACCGACTTTACCTTTAGAGAATATGAGGCTAACTCAAAGGCCCAAAATTCCCTCTTAATCGCCTTGAATGAGGATGACCTTACACGGGTAATTCATTGCCAATCCGCCTATGAGATTTGGCAACATCTATTGGTCACACACGAAGGGACTTCACAAGTCAAGAGAGCTAAGATAGATCTCTTGAGGTCCCAATATGAGTCTTTTAAAATGATTGATGAAGAATCTATTGATTGTATGATTACTAGATTTACTAAAATCACTAATGCTTTTTCTTCCTTAGGTGATGATATCTCCAATGATCAAAAGGTGCGGAAAGTGATTCGGCTCTTCCTACATCTTGGGAGATCAAGGCCACCACCTGAAAGAATTGAACGACAAGGATGAGATGGACCTCATTAGTCTCATTGGGAACTTAAAAACCCATGAGATGGAAAGAAAGCAAGAGAAGAGGCCGCTCCACCAAAGAAAATGTCCATGGCCTTCAAATCTTCATCCACTCTTGAGGACAATGAAGAAGATGAGGAAGAAGATGAGGAGCTATCACTACTTGTTCGCAATGTGAAGAGAATGTACCGGAGGAACAAGCTCAACTTCCGAAGAAATTCGAAGGCAAAGAGGAGAGAAGAATTATATGCTACAATTGTCGAAAGCCCGGACACATCATGGCGGATTGCCCGGAGTTCAAGAAGAAGATGACCTCCTCCTTCAAGCCAAAGAAATCGGAAGAAAAGAAAGCGTACAAGGCAACTTGGGATTCGGAAAGCGAGTCCGAGGAAGAGGCGGATATAGCGAATATGTGTTTCATGGCAAACACACCAAAGGTAACCCCTCAACCTCTTGATGATGAATGATGATGAATTAAGTAAGGAAGTTCTTGTTCATGCCTTTGTTGAACTTTCCGAAACTTATGATAATAAGAAGATTGAATGTTTTAAATTGCAAAAAGAAGTTGCTTTTCTCAAAAATCACTTTGCTATGGTTTTCTAAAGAAAAGGATGATATTTCTTCTAATCTTATTTCTATTCAAAATGAGTTTAATACCTACAAGGTTTCTTGTAAGGGAAAATCTCCTATTGTTGATGAAAAAGAAATTTCCTCTTTAAAAACTAAAATGGTTTATTTTGAAAAAGTTTTGAAAGATTGTGCTTTTAACACTAAAAACTTGAAGAAAAATTTTCTAAAAAGCACACACCCTCATGCTAAAGATTCACATGTTAAGTCTACTCATGCTCACACTACACATAACACTTCTCATGCTAAATCTTTTCATGCTCACAATTCCCATGCTCACAAATCACACACTCACTATGCTTTTAAATATGGTAGAGTGTATAGATGCACATATTGTGGTAAAATGGGCATTAGCTAAATTTTGTTATGACCAAGTTAATAGATCAAATAATCTTGTTTGGGTTAATGAAACTAACCCTTTAGGACCCAGAAAATGTGGGTACCAAAATCAAGTCCTAAATTATTTGATGTAGGTACACACCAAGGCTCCAAGACGTAGGGAGCGGTGGTACCTTGATAGTGGTTGTTCAAGACACATGACGTGGGACATCAATAACTTTACAACCCTATCAAGGTACGAGGAAGGTGGCTCCGTCACCTTCGGGGATGACTCCAAAGGCACTATCATCGGTATAGGTAACATTCAATTGGTTCATCTCCTACTATAGAAAATGTTGTACTTGTTGGTGGTTTGAACATAATTTGCTTAGCATTAGTCAATTTTGTGATCGCAGACTTAAAGTTGTTTTTGATGATTCTTCTTGCAAGATTTTTGATGTTAAAACCAATGATTTGTTTCTCACCGGTTTTTGTGAAGATAATGTTTATATCATTGACATGCTTAATGTGAAATGTTCTACTAAATGCTTAAATGCTTTTGATGAAAACTCTTGGCTTTGGCATAGAAGATTAGGACATGCATCTTTTGACCATCTTTCTAGATTAATTCAAAGGAATTGGTGAAGGGTATTCCTTACTTGAAGTTTGAGAAAAATCGCATTTGTGGTGCGTGCCAACTTGGGAAACAACCAAGTCTTCCTTCAAACCAATCAAGGATATCATGTCAACTAGGCCTTTAGAATTAATTCATATGGATCTTTTTGGACCTACTAAAACTAAGAGCTTAAATGGTAGTAGATTTGCATTTGTTTTAGTTGATGATTTTCCCGTTTCACTTGGGTTTTTCTTCTTGGAACACAAAGATCAAACTTTTTCTCATTTTAAGATTTTTCGAAAAGAGTTGAAAAAGAAAAAGGTTTTTCGATTTTGAAAATAAGAAGTGATAGAGGTGGTGAGTTTGTTAACCAACTCTTCATGACTTATTGTGATGAAAAGGGAATTAAGCATGAAATGTCTTGTCCTAGAACTCCACAACAAAATGGAGTTGTAGAAAGGAAAAATAGAACACTTCAAGAGATGGCTAGGACAATGATAAGTGTATGACCTCCCTCAATATCTATGGGCCGAGGCCGTAAACACCGCATGCTATATATCAAATCGTATTTATTTATGTAAAAATTCTTCCAAAATATCTTTTGAAATGTATCACTCTAGAAAACCTAATGTTGCATATTTCAAAGTTTTGGTTGCAAGTGTTTTGTTTTGGAACGAAAGATAATTTGGGTAAATTTGATGCTAAGGCTTATAAGCAATCTTTGTTGGATATTCTACAACTAGTAAAGCTTATAGAGTATTCAATAGATCTTCACTTACCATTGAAGAATCCATGCATGTTAAATTTGAAGAATCTAATGTGGTTGTTGAGAATGTTGTAGAGATTGACCCATTAGGTGAAGACATGGAGAGACTATCCTTGAAGGACTCACCCGCTCAAGAAGAAAAGCTAGAATCTATTGGTGATGTTCAAGAGGATAAAGAGGAAAGCTCTCAACCGCTTCCTAAGGCTTGGAGATACGCTACAAATCATCCCAAGGAGCTCATCTTAGGTGATGCATCTAAAGGGGTAACAACTCGCTCCAAACTCCATGACCTATGTGGTAACTTTGCTTTTCATTTCTCATTTTGAACCCAAAAGCATCCTCGAAGCCGAGGCGGACTCATATTGGTTGCTAGCCATGCAAGAGGAACTCAATCATTTGAGCGCAACCAAGTATGGCACCTTGTTCCTAGGCCCCACGATAGACCAATAATTGGTACTAAGTGGATCTTTAGAAATAAGATGGATGAGTCCGGAAATGTGATTAGGAATAAGGCTAGGTTAGTGGCCCAAGGTTACACTCAAGTTGAGGGAATTGACTTTGAGGAGACCTTTGCACCCGTAGCACGGCTTGAAGCCATACGGATGACACTAGCTTTTGCATCTTTCAAAAATTTTAAACTTTTTCAAATGGATGTAAAAAGTGCATTTTTGAATGGTTTTATAAATGAAGAAGTTTATGTTCAACTCCCTCCCGTTTTATTGATCATGTTCATCCCGATTTTGTTTTTAAACTTGAATAAGCTTTGTATGGATTGAACAAGCTCCAAGAGCTTGGTATGAAAGGCTTTCTAGTTTTCTCATTTCAAATGATTTTATTAAAGACAAAGTAGATAATACTATTCACTAAGCATGTTGATAATGACATTTTAATTGTGCAATTTATGTTGATGATATAATTTTTGGTTCTACTAATGAGCTTTTTATGCAAGGATTTGAAAAGGTTATGCAATGTGAGTTTGAAATGTCTTCAATGGGTGAGCTTAATTTCTTTCTTGGACTCCAAATCAAGCAATTGCAAGATGGGAACTTCATATGTCAGCAAATACGCAAAGGAACTCGTAAAGAGGTTTGGACTTGAAGACTCAAAAGTTTGCAACACTCCCATGGTAACTACCACCAAGCTTGATAAGGATGACCAAGGTAAAAATGTTGATATTAAATTATATAGAAACATGATAGGTAGTCTTTTGTATTTGACGGCAAGTAGGCCGGATATCATGTTTAGTGTGTGTCTTTGTGCTAGATTTCAATCGTGTCCCAAGAGTCTCATCTTATTGCGGTAAACGCATTATTCGTTATATTAGGGAACAATTGGAATGGGTCTATGGTATCCGAAAACCGGATTTTTCAATGACGAGTTATTCGGATGCCGACTATGCGGGTTGTAGAGTAGATAGAAAGAGTACTAGTGGGACATGTCAATTTCTTGGTAATTGTCTTGTTTCATGGTCCCTAGGAAATAAAATTCCGTAGCTCTCTCAACCGTCGAGGCGGAGTATGTTGCCGTGGGGGCTTGTTGTGCACAAGTCCTTTGGATGAAACATACTCTCCTTGATTATGATTTGCATTTTGACCATATAAAATATTTTGTGATAATACTAGTACTATACATATGACAAAGAATGCAAATCAACATAGTAAGACCAAGCACATTGAGATTAGATATCACTTTCTTAGAGATCATTTTGAGAAAGGAGATATAGATATTGATTATGTTTCCACGGATTTGCAACTAGCCGTATTTTTCACTAAACACATTGATTTTGCTAGATTTTCCTTCATTTGTGAACTTATGTTTGTATTATTGAATAAAAATATTTTCATAACCCTTTTTGATGTATGACAAAAAAGGGGGAGAATGAGTTTTTATGATAGAATTATGAGTTCATATGGTTTTGGTTCCATGTGAGTTCATATATGTTTTTAGTTTTTGATGTGTTTTCATGAATACTTGTAATTTGAGTTTAAGTGTTTTGCAAGCGTTTTATATTTTCATGGTTTTGGCTTCATGATGTTTACTTGCAAATTACAAATTACATTATTTTTGCTTGTTTAATATAGCATAATTTGAGGGAGCTTACTCCTCTATATATTTTTTTGTTTATAGCCTATTTGTTTTGTCATCATCAAAAAGGGGGAGATTGTTGGCCCATAAGGTTACACTCTCCACTTGTTTAGAGTTTTGATGATAACAAACCAAATATGAGCTATATGGTACTAATTAGTTTATTAAGATAAGTTTCAGGTTTGTACCATAGTTTGGAGCCATTGCTTAGCTATTGCAAGAAATTCTAGGTTCATGAAGCAAAGAAGGCTTTTTGCACATCAAGGAAGGAACATAGAAGAGAAGGCTCTAGTAAGGCATTGCATGGCTCAAGATTGCTCAAGAGACTTAATTAGATTTATTTTTAGTTTGAGTTTTGTTAAAGAATAGTGAATAGGTTTGAAGCTCTATCCCACACGTTTTTGCGCACATCTTATTTCTAAGTTTATTTCATATAATTATACAAAAATATTTTGATACAAAATTCTCTGCCTGTAAATCTATATTTATGTTTTATACTTATTCCTATTTAAAACATCTTTTGATAAAAATATTTATCTCCTCAAAATTCTGTTTGAAAATTGATTTTTGGCCTGAGCCGGTCGACCGCCCGAGTCGACCGTGGCTATGACAGGCTTTGCCGGTCGACCGCCCGGGTCGACCGTGGTTCTGGCAGATGCACGTATCAGTGTGCACGTTTCACGGTCGACCGTGACGGTCGACCGAGACCTGCCTGACTGTAACACTTTGCTCTCTGTTTGTTTGGGTCGACCGGGCTGGTCACCGTCCTGCAACGGCTATTTTCTTTTACCAGCGGTCGACCGGGCCGGTCGACCGGACTAGCCGTTTGAACAGTAACAGCTAGTTTTTCTGAGCAGATCTGTTTTTGTCCTTTTCTCACTTAAGTGAGTTTAATGACTTGTTTTGGGTTTAATACTTCTGATTAGCCTTAAAAATATTTTATATCTAAACCCTAGCCCTCTCCTATAAATAGGGGTGTTTGGGAGAGATTGGATAACCTATTCATTACAAGAAAATTCAAAGTTTAAGGCATTTAAAAGAGCTTGGTTTCTTGGTTTTTGTGCTGAAATTCTCTCTCATTTTTTGAAGTGTTTTCAAGAATTCTCTGATTTCATTTTCTTTTCTCTTGCACACAAGAGCTTCATTCCTACTCATTGTTCTCTAAGGACCTTTGTAAGGGAAGAGATTTTGAAAGAGAAAGTTTGTGGTCTTTTGACTACCATGAGAGAACTTGTACTTGAGATTGTGGAGTTGGGTACTCCGGTGTATTTGTGACATCTTTGTGATAGTGGAAGTGGTTGGAATCCTTCTGGGGAAGGCGGGGGAAGTAGAGCTGGGTGCTCGAACCTCGATAACAAATCTTGGTGTTTGCGTTTGGTTTACTTTTCCTTGTTCTTGCTCTACTTTCATTGCTATTACTACTTGCTTTGATTGTCATTGCTATATTCACTTGTTGTCATTCATCTTGTCAATCTTTGTCCCATACAACAAGGTTGCATGCGCACCTCCAACTCATTTTACGAGGAATCAGGAGGAAGGAGTTCAGAACCCTTCACGGGGCATTCGGCTCTTAGTCTTGTTTTTGGGCGATTGTTGCATCATATTTTTAATTGTGCATTGATTAGCATTATCACCTATTCACCCCCCCTCTAGGTGATTTTCAGACCATTGGTTACTTGTTTGTGATTGTGTTTGTGTATGCAAGTGTGGTTAAGAGACCCTAATTCATCTAGGTTGACTTGAAACATATCACCACCCAAATTTGAATCAAGACCAGATTGGGTTATGGCTCAATCGAACATCTTTGCAGGATAGGTTCTATCCCATTAGAACCTCACTTCCATCCTGCATCCAACTTCCATCGGTTGGTGAACACAACTTTAAGCTTAAGCCATAGTTCATCAACACACTCTTTAAGTTCCATGACTTAGAGTCCAAAGATGCTTATTTCTTCATAAGAGAATTTGAGGAAGTATGCTTAATGATGAAATCTCACACCTTGCAGATGATGCTATTAGGTTGAGATTTGTCCTATTTTCTCTTAAGGACTTAGCCAATAAATGGCTCTACAGCTTAGCGGTTAGCTCTATCACATCCTTGGATGGTTTGATCAAGGTCTTCTTGAAGAAATTCTATCCAATTTATAAGACCGCTCTCGTTAGGAAAAACATCATGTTGTTCAAGTAAGAACCTAGTGAACCATTTTGGAGGTACTTTGAAAGCTTCAAAGACCTCCTTGTCCAATGTCCTCATCATGGAATAAGAAATGACAACAATGTCAAATTCTTTATGATGGTTTAGACTATTCACCAAACAAGACCCTCTTAGAAAGCATGTGTCAAGGGGATTCTTGCAGAAGGATGAGAATGAAGGATGTGATTTATATGAGAATCTAGCTGAAAAGACTATCCAATGGGAACCAACTAGTGAAAGCTTAGGAATTCAAACTTTATCTCTTCAAAAGGAGGTCTCCATTCAATTGAATCATGTATAGCTAACAAGGCAAAGTTAGCTAACCTAGCGAGAAGACTGAAAGCTTTAGAAACTAAGGAAGCAAGTCCAGTCAATCAAGTCAGCCCAAATCAAATTCCAACTCCGGCTGTACTATTGTCAAACCATGAATCATGAGTTTGAGGAGTGTCCTATGTTTCAAGCGTAACATTTTTCAGAACCGATAAATGCGGGCTTTTCAAGGCCGAACAATGGTCCTTACGCACAATCCTGGCTGGAGAAATCATTCAAATTTTCTCATGGAGCCAATACACCGATGACCACCCACAGTCGAACCGTGCACGCCACTTCCATCATTCCAATAATTCTTCCAATCATCAACCCAACTTTCCAAATTACCCTCACAATTCTCCTAACAATTTTTCAAATTAGCAATAAAACTTTTCCAACCAAGCTCCACCATCTTCCTTCTAGAAACCTCAACATGAAAGAGAATGACTGACTTTGAGAGAAACTGAAAGGTACATGAGAACCAAAATTCCTTCATGCAAACAATACAGAGGTTAGAGGTCCAAATGAGCCAATTAGTCAATTCACAGAATGAGAGAAAAAAAGGTACCTTGCCCAGTCAGCCAATAATGAATCCTAAGAATTCTCAACAAGCTCATTTGGATGAGGATCAATCATTAAATCAATGTAATGTTGTTCATACATTAAGATCAGGAAAGAAAGTTGATAATCAAGTGTCAACACCATCCAATCCCATTCAGCACAATCACACTCAAGCATCCACCTCATCTAGTCCCAATCCTTTAAAATCTGACGAATCTGAAACAGATAAGTCAACCAGTTAGGTGTACAAGCCTATAGTACCATTTTCTAATAGGCTAAAGAATAACAAGCAGAATCCATGATTGGGAAAGATTTATGTAGAGTTCTTGCACAATTATTCAGTTAAGGAGAAGAGGTTTAGAGTTAACCTTGGTGTTTGTTTTTACTCCTCAATTGTATTTAAATATCAATAAACTCTTTCCAATCTCCGATATAGTATGGCTATACGGTTCGATCTTCCGGGAGAGCTAGCGATGGAAGCGTTACGGTTTTCAAAGTGAAGCAAAAAGACGAAGAAACTTCTATGTAATTACACAGTGCAAGAAGAAAGAAATGGTGGATGTGTGCATTATGTAAAAGAAACCAAAAAGAACTTGAGTGAAGTGGAAGTGTGTTGTAAAGACAAAGAAACTAGTAAAGAGAGTGTTGGAAAAACTTTAGATGATACGTACATGGCTAGCTAACTTTACCTTATTGCTAACTTGCTATATACTCAATGGTGATGCTTTGTTGCCTCGTATTGACTCATTGGCAATTGATGATGTAACTTGCTTGTTTGTTCAAGTTCTTTACCT